>PVKS010020429.1:0-36760 GCA_004027875.1 Aplodontia rufa | reverse complement strand
TTGCTTGGGCCTGGGGACCAGCTATGTGTACAGTGGTCCTGAAGTGCCCTGAGGCCCTACTATTAGAACAGAGGATAGGGAAGCTGCTCTGATGGAGGTAGGAAACATTCTGGAACTGTCTCCTCAATCCTCAGATGTTCCTAAGTTAAAACCTTGCACATTTGAGAAAAAGAACCAAGGTCCTATGAAGCAACAGTGACCAGACCATCATCCAAGTGCGCACCAAGGAGGCTCCCTCTGTGTCACCTGGGGGGCCTGAGCAGAGGTCTAGAGCAGGGGCCTCGGAGGGACAGGCCCCAGTACCTGCATAGGAAATAGAGTTCCGCTCAGCTCCTGCCCCACCCGCCACAGAGTCCAGATGCTTGGACCATAACAGATTGAAGCCAGCATTCAAGGCTGTTAGAGGCCACTCCCATTTCCTGGAGAGCTTCATGGATGACCCCAAACTGGGTGGCAGGTGAGGCCAAGGAGAAACACAGGCTCCTGCCACCCCTTGCCCCCAAATCTCACCTCCACCTCCTTCCGCAAGCTGTGAGGTCAAGCACCGGCCCCCCTAGAGCCTGGGACAAGCTATCTATAAATCCTGGAAAATAACCCCCCTCACCTCACAGTGCAAGTTGAAAAGGAGCCGAATTAGCCAAAAAATGGCTAATTCAAGCCGTTCCTCCAAGACAGCTTGAGACCTGGGAATGGAGGCAGGTGAGAGGAGAGCAGGCTCTGAGCAGACAAGAGCTCAGAAGCAAGATCGAGGCTCTGGACACGCAGGCAGAGAAGGCGGAAAGGCCTGGGTTGACCTCATGCATGGATGCTCAGGCTTTGTGTGGTGGTGGCAGGAGCACCAGCAGTGGGCAGCGTTCACTGGGCACCTAGCTCAGGCAAGGCTCTGTTCTGTGACATCACACTTCCTGCACTTTCAGTCCTGTGACAGCATTCATGGGCAGGTAATGCACTCAGCATTTCACAGGTGATGAAACTGAGACAGGGAGTGTGCAGCTGTCCTGCCCACGGTCACACAGAACCTTGCAGCTGAGGATTCAGGAAGCCAACGCGGGTGTGTGTACACACGGCATCAGTGCAGATGCACATGAAGGAGGAATGGACTGGAGAGGAGACAGCCTGGCCTTAGGAAGGGATGGAGGAGCCAGTTACAAGCTCACTTTGGTAGCTCAGATGGTGGGGCTTAGACCCACATGGCTGACTTAAAGACCATGAGGGAAGGGACAGAAACACATTCCAGAGAGACTTTGCAAACGCCACAACACCAAGGAGGAGGCTGTCTGGGAGGGGGAAGGCCCTGGCAATGCTGGAACTCAATAGGTCAGCAATCTTTAAAATTCCCATTTATAGCCAGTAGCGGCGGTGCACACCTGTAATCCCAGCAGTTTGGGAGGCTGAGGCAGGTGGATTGTAATTTCAAGGCCAGCCTCATCACCTTGGTGAAACCCTGTCCCAAAATTTTTAAAAAATGAAAAGGGCTGGGGGTGTGGCTCTGTGGTAGTGCACCCTGGGCTCAATGTCCAGCACCACTCACACAAAAGTCATTGTTCTCAAGCTTGTAGTAGAAAGAGAATAGCCTCCACAACCTCCCAATGCCAAGTCCACAGGTGACTTCATGAAAATAAAACAGTGACTTCCGGCAGCATAAAGGACTGTGTAAGCCCTGCAGGGCAGGGTCCACAAGCCATCTCCACCTAAACTGGGGATGCAACTTTGCAACTTGGACCCTGGGTGACACTTGTCTGGGTGAGGAAGGTCACTGTGGTGACAGCAGGTCTTGGGTCCAGATAAGATGGCTTGTCCCATGTTGTTGGCATGTACTCACACTCCTTGTTCTGCACTGGACAAAGGACAAGCGGCAATGTCAGAATCACCACCAGATTATGTTTATCATGTGCCTGTGCTGTCTGTGTGAACTTTCCAGCTTAGTCTTCCATCAATGTCAAGAAACACAGTAAGAAAGCCAATTTCTTTAGCAGAAGCAAAGTTACAATCATCTGTGGAATATTATGCAGGTATTAAAAACAATTCCAGAAAACATTTTGTTCACTTCAAGATATTTCTTACATCAAGTTATATAAAAAAGACACAAAAAGGTATATAAATTATACAAGGTACTGCCTGATACTCCTCAAAGCTCCCAAGGTCACCAAAGTAAGGATGGTCTGAGAAGCTGTTCTAGCTGGGAAGACCCACAGGGACACAATGGCTAAGGGAACATGGTGGCTGGAGGAGCCTGCTTCAGGGCAGGCACCAGGAGCAGCTGGATGACTCCACTACCAACAAGCCCTTTGTGTCTGAGGCTCAACAGCGAACGCCTGCCTAGTCAGGTACCAACTGCAGAAAGCAGAATGCTTTTGACACATCACGTTCAATTTTTCCAGAAAAACAAAAAACTGGAGGTGTGAAGCAGCTTCCACTCCTACTAGAGTCTTGCTGCAGAGGTGGGTCCCCTGTACCCATCTGTCCCACAGGCATAGCTCGGACCCGGGCAGCTGTGGATGCACCAAGGTGGTCGCAATTGAAGGCATGTCTCTTACCACAGACACATTCTGGCTACTCATTTGGAACTGACCTGAACCAGGGACACTGCCAATATTTGACTGCTTTGCATTTGGAAAACATGATGTTAACTGAGCCAGTGTGGCACTTTCGAGGACAGCAGCTGATATGCACTCTCTGGAGCTCAAGTCGTCCACTCTGCTGCTGTTAAGTGGACTGTCCTCCCTGGGGTCACCTAGCATGAACACCAACCAGGTGTGGTTCTGCCAGTTCTCTCATATGTCCCACCTCCTGGCCAACTCTGGCAGGGCCTGGGGCCCTGGGAGGACTTGGGGCCTCCCTCACTAAGAACAGCACCACCACCAGCAGTGAGGAGGGTCTGCAGGTAGGAGCACTCTGTCCCCACAGGCAGGAGCTCCCCATCCCTGCAGGAAGAGCACCCTGTCTGCAGGCTCTCTTAGCATTCTCTCCCCAGGATCTGCTTCCCTGGGAAGCTGTGGCTCAGTGGAGACAGGAACATCGGGCGGAGGGTCTGGACAAGGCACTGGGTTCCTAAGAGGCTCCCGCGCCCTGCATCTGACCTGCCTGCGGGGCCCCTGGTAATAAGGCCGTATTTCATCCTGGCTTTCCCTCCTGCCCCCTCCTCCCAGTTCCGGAGTTTTTCCAGAGCCACAGCACAGAGTGGGGTGAAAAGTCGAAAAGTCGCAGGGAGGACAGGTTGACAGATAGTGCTGGGGTCTCTGGGTCACTGAAAGGCGTCCTGAGCGGGCTCAGACAGCGATTTCCTCGGTGATTTTAATCCCTCGTCTGTTCACACGTCATGCCACCTGGACGCAATGCAGAGGTCTGGGAGCTCAGCACACCCTTCCCCTCACCCCATAACGCCCTGGGAAAGGGACACAATGAGAGAAAGAGCGCTAACCCCTCCCTGCCCTGCCGGGGGAGCAGACCTGGCCTGCAATTAGGGAGTGCAGGCTGGGCAGGCGAGGCCCCTCTTTATGGAGACTGTAAATAACACAACAAGCTGCCCCTTTACTGCCTCAACACGTGTAAGTGGCAGTTTTATCCTTTTTCGTTGACCTTCTGTCCAGGTTTTGATTTGCTTTCAAATCTCGTGAGGTGGATTCCTGCCAAGCGTTTGTTCTGGTAGCAGGTGAGGGTGCGGGCGGCGGGAGAGAGGACTGGAGAAAGAGCCTGTAGGGAGACAGGGGGACCTTCCCTCCAGTGTGCTTGGCGGCCTGTGACTCTGGCTTCCCCAGCAGGCTCCAAGCCAGTGTTTCTGGCCACGGGTGTCATGGTTTATAATCCAGGGTTTCAATGCCAGGGAGAGATGCTCTGCTCACCCTGTTGAGATGGCTCTGAGGTCAGGCTGGGGAGCAGGAGAGGGCAGGAGGAGGGAACCCAGGAGCTGCAGGCTTCCTCCCCCAGGGGAAGGAAGAGAGAGGAGCTCCAGCTCCCAGGGTCCCCACGTTGCCTCCATCAGGGCCACGCCTGATGCAGAGCCAACCCATGAGGATACATCAGGGTCCCTCTTTTCCAGGCACGCCTCGTGCAACCTATAGGGTCCAGTACAGAAAAACTAAGAAGCCCTTCCTGGGAGGCCAGAGAGGGTCTATACAGCCCTACTCCAGCAAGGGCTAGAGAGGTGGAAGGACTGTCACAGCAGCCTGTGGGAGACGAGTTGGGCTCTGGAACAGCCTTACTCCAGCAAGGGCTGGAGAGGTGGAAGGACTGTCACAGAGGCCTGTGGGAGACGAGTTGGGCTCTGGAACAGCCTTACTCCAGCAAGGGCTGGAGAGGTGGAAGGACTCTCACAGAGGCCTGTGGGAGACGAGTTGGGCTCTGGAACAGCCTGACTCCAGCAAGGGCTGGAGAGGTGGCATTAAGAGGTTCAGGGAGGTGGCCTGGACGGCCAATGGTATGTGCCCCTGTAGGACAGCAAGTTTCTAGCTCTGGAGACTGAGTGGTTAAAGGCACAGGTCACCAACCTCAGGAAGAGGACCAAGAAAGGAGGTCATGGTGAGAGGCCTCACCTCACTGATGTATGGCTGTTCACTAACCCCTGTGCCCTCCATCCCTGGCCCTCAACCCCATCCTAGTGTGTGCTGGAGACCAGTGCCTCCCAGGCCTTCCATCACTGGTCGCAAGGGCTGAATGAGATCATGTATCTGAAAACTGCACAGCATGAAAAATGAGGTTCCATAGATCCACAAGCCTGGGACTTGGGAGGGGGAATTCAGCTTTATGACAAGGCCTGGGGGCACCAGCAGAGGTTGATAAAACCTCGTGCCAGGCCTGGGTCACGAAGACAAGCCTTCTCTGAGCAGGCTGCTATGTGGCCTCCAAGGGTAGTGTCCCGCCCACTGGCCAGCACGGGCTCCAGTTGTGAGGAGGCCGCTCTCTCTGAGGACCCCCAAGGTCTGATAACTCACACAGGCCACAGCCTTTCATCCGTCTGCGTCAGGTTTGGGTGATTCCTTAGGTTTCCCACCAGCCTGGCAGCACTGGGAATGTCACCCTTCCCTCTTGCCCATGGAGAGAGCTGCACCTGCCCCTCTGGGTGCCACGTGGGTGCTGCTGGGCTTTGTGACCAGGGTGTAGACCAACTTCCAGGAGGCTCAATCCACCCAGCCTCCGGAGTGCACCCACCAACTCGGTGAATGGTAAACCTCAACAGGGTTTGGGGACTCGGTTACAAGGACTGTGATGCAGAAGGGTTGATGGTGGCCAGGCAACGCAGCAGGGAGGCACAGCATGGTTGGGGGAAAAGAATGATCTGCAGTGGAGGCTGGAGGGGAGATTTCAGGTCTGAGGGCGTCAGTGCCATGCCATGCAGTGTGAACAATCCGTTTTCCAAGCTGGTTTATCTGAGGTCACCATCTTGCAATCTAACCCTGAATCTCACCAGCTAAAAGTATGTAAACAGTGGAGGCAGGAGAGGCCCAACTTAGAGGCCAGCTGAAGATGAGGCTTGTCCACTCTATTCCTTCCCCTCCCTCAGGCCTGGCCACTACTCCCTGGCACCCCCTCACCTCTCTTGTGCCAACAGGGTGCATGATTGTCACTAGAACAAGACTAGTACTGAACCACAGGATGAGGGTCTGGTGCCGATTCTGCCACACAGGCAGACAACACTGGAATGCTCCTTGACCCTGCATTCACTCCAGAGTGAACACAGTGGCCGGCTGGAGACAGCCAGAGAATTCCATGTAAATTTTTAATCACTTTCAAGTTTTAAAATCCCTTCTCAATAGTGCAGTGGTCTCCCTCAATCACACTGTTTATTTGAAGACGAGTTACCACCTACACTATTAAAGTAGTGTTTCCTGTAACTGAGACCCCACAGGAGAAGTGCCATCCCATGTGCCATCAGAATCCACTGAGAAATCAGGGTCCTGCCAGCAAAACTAACTCCCATTAAAACCAGGCGGAAACAGCGGTGGCTGCACTATGAGCAGTTCTTTGAGAGCATTGGGTTTGCAGAGATTTGGAATTAGAGCTGGCTCTGTTGTTTAACATCCATGTGACCTGGATAATCCCGGAGGCTTAGTTACCAGTGTATAAAATGGAGAACGATCAGATTAGAGGAGCGCACACTGGACGCCCCTGCACGCAGTCAGTGAAGCAACAGAATTGCAAGGGCCACATCCTCCCTGCCTCCTCCCGAGTCTCCTGTGGCTCGAGGTTCACAACCCAGCGCTGACTTCTTCCATGCAAAGGTTTTATTGAAAAATATTCTAGCTGCACGAGCCACACACTGGAAAGGAACGTGATCCGGATGGAAGCAGCAGTTGGTTACTTACCAGAGTGAGCGTTTCCTGAGCATTCCCCAAGAGGACAGCTACCCTGGAGTTCCCCAAAACACAGCAACGTACCTGAGAACAAGGAAGGGCACGTGGTTTTCGGAGGTCTGAGCTCACTGTGAACTTTAGGATCTCAACAAAGTCTATGTTCCAACAGGTGAGAAAACCTGCACATTGTCCAAAACTGAGAATTTCAGGTGAATTTTATAACCACAATTGAGCCTTTCTCTCTGTGCACAGGGCGATTTGGCTCAACCATCACCATCTGACTGGGGGTGATGGGCTCAGCCAGGTGATGGGATGGAGCTGGACCTCCTCAGGTAAGGAGGGGAGGCTGAGGTGGGAGGAGGCCAGTGGGCTCTAGCGTTACCTCTTGGTTCCCAATCCTGAGGAATCCTAGAGCCCTTCATCTCGCAGCAGAGGTGAATGTTTGGCCCAAACCTTTCCCACCCTCTTGGGACTGAGGTCACTGTCTTTGGGTTTCAAAGGAAAGTCTTTGATCGAGGATTGCTCTTGACTCGGGCTTGCGCTCCTCGATTCAGGAGAAGGGCAGAGCAGAGGGTGTGAGCCTGGAGTGCAGATGAGCTGGACGCTGGATCTGCAGTCTCCGTTAGAGGGTAAACACTGTCATGGCTCCACCTGCAGCACCTGGAAAACCCCACCTGCCTTCAGTGGCTCCCAGGCTCATGCCCACCTGCCACGGGAGCCCACCATGGGTAGGGCACGCTGAAGCATTAGAAGGCACTAAGAGGTTCATTAGGAATGAGGCAGAGCACCACAAAACGTAGAACCAGAACAATGAGGCCAGGCCCACGCCACCCGCAGTGGGCATCAGGCCGCCCTGTTGGCTGGAGGGGGCCTTGCACCTGAGAGGGGCTGGACTGTGTGGGGGTGTCCACAGCCTTCCTAAGTTTCACCCACTGGGCCCAGCTGAAGGTCTCTCTAGATGAGTGGGAACATCCCTTGGGGTAAACTTGCCCCTGGTGCAGTCTCTAGTCTCTGATCTCAGAAGGGCAGGTCCCAGGGCAACACGTTCTGGAGTGGAGGAGACCCCAGGCAGTGTGCTCACTGACCGCAGCCTAGCACAGAGGCTCACAGGTTTGCCCACCATGAATCCGCTTCTGCACAATTAGGGAGACAGGGTCTATTTGGGATGAACATACCCCACGGCGTTGGCCTTTGTCTGATATCTCTGTAAAAAATCAGAAACCACAGGTGTAAATCCAGGAACAGGTGCTCAAAAAGGTAGCCAGACCTAAGAATGACTGAGCAAAACACTTTATTGGGCTTGGCGACTCCTGGGCCACATCCACCTACATAGTGAGGGTGAACAAGGGAAGTGACGAGCAGGCAGGGGAAGTGGCCTGCGGCCTGGAGTGGGCAGCAACTTTATAGTTCTGAGAGAGGAAGGAAGTTGAATGGGATGGCCTCTCGGAGATTGGCTGGTGGATTCATCAATCATCAAGTGTTTGCGAGCCGCCATTGGAGCGTCTTGATTGGTTGTTCTTTTTGGCGCAAGCTGCCTGATGCCCTGCCCCCAGCTGCCTGGAATCAACCTAGCAATTTCCATCTGCGCTCACTGACTTGGCATAAATAATGCCAGTCAGATGAAGGCTGAGGATGTTGTAAACATCCAAGTCCTGACGGCTGTGGCTTTTTGAAGTATCTCCATGCAAACCACACTTGGTTTGAAAGGGAAACCAGTGCAGTTACTTAAGCAGCCCATTAAAACCAAGCAGGAGTGAAGTGTGGTTGAACTGAGCAGGTGGCATGACTTCGGGCAGGATACTCCAGAAGCTTTGCTTTGGACTTGCAATGGAACATGCCTCTTACACCTAATCACCCCGCGGCTGTTCTGAGCCTCTGGGGTGCAGCACCTGCTGGCTACATTAAGGTAGGGCCAGGAGTTCTGGTGCTGGGCTCAGCCATGGCCAGCTGGAGGATGGAAGGGAGGCCGGGCCTCCACTTGACCATGGGTCCAGGGCAGGAAGGAAGCCGTGTCCTATGTGACATTGACCTAGGGCTGGGCTAGAGTCTGGCACACAGAAGGGTCCTCCTAAACAAATCCCCAAGTCCAAGGTGTGGGGATAAAGGGTTGCATCTGGATGGGGCTTCCAGTGAAGTCACACGGGACTCCAAAGTCGCCTTCTTCACTGGACATAGACCATCAGGCTCTTGAGGAGAGCATAGCTGGGCTCCCACAGCTCTGGCTGGCAGCCTTCCCCCCACCCCCGTGCTCAGCATGAGGTTGGCACGTGAGTCATGATCATTTGCATCCTAAAGATATGTCCCAGCGGGAAGCAGAACACGAACACAGGCCCCCCCCCAGAACCCTCCAGGGAAAGCAGAACTTTCCAGAGACACAGGAACCCCTACCCACAAACACCGTCCAGGCCAAGATGGTCTTTCCAGCCTCTGCCCCCAGCTATGCCATCCTGCAAACCCAAGATGACCCAGGAGCCTTCCTGAGCAGCCACACCTGATGTCTTTGTGCCAGCAGTAATTCAACCAATGTGCACTTAGATTTTTTTGTTTAAAGAGAGAGAGGGACAGTGAGAGGTCAAGAGAAAGAGAGAATCACTTTTATCTGGTTTTCCATGTGGCTTTTGTTGCTGTGACGCTTTGTTGCATATGTGGTGCTAGGGTTTGCACCCATGTCCTTGCACATGGCAGACAAGCGCTGAAACTGCTGAGCCACAGCTCCAGACCCTGCAGTTGGATTTTAGTTGTAGTTCTTATCATTATCACTTTAAATGACACAGGAAAAAATGCCAAGATTACAAGAACCTTAGGAAAATCGCATGATAGATTTGAAGCAAGTTACAATATTAGATGTCCTTGATCTTTAGCGTTGTGGCCACGTAAGAAAACTGTCATTTTCCCCAAAATGTCAGTAGGCTACTCTTTAGGGACAACACACAACTTTGGTGCATCCTTTGGTCCTAGGATAGCACACACTGTGTTGCTTGTGACATGGCATCCAGAATTAAAATGTCACCAATCATTCAGGCTGTTCTGGCTGTTGGTCTCTCAACCACCACCCCAAGTGGTGCCAGAGTGACAGCAGAAGCCAGAGGTGCCACCATGGGGCTCAGGCATCCGTCAGCTTGCATCTGCGAGTCTCAGCTCTTTTCCACCTTCCGTCCACTGTAGCCAATGGTCGCCTTGGTCCTTCCTCCACCTTCCACAGGTGGCGCCACAAACTTTCAACTCAGCCAAGTCCAGAGAGGGATGGAAAAGGCTGTCTCCTCCCAAAAACCTCTCCTGGGCCCCAGTCAGCCCTCTCCTGTGTCAAGCTCATCACTGCCAATCCTGGGGCAGCTCAGAAAGACCACAGTGTGCCTCCTGGGCTTTCAAGGCTCCACCTCCCTGCACCTGAGGGCTTTAAATCTGCCCAGAAATGAGCTTCTATTCTAGAGGGAGAAAGTGACTCCAGTGGCTGCTGAGTGGACTAATGCTGTCTCGGGGACTCCTGCCTTGTCCCTGTGTTGGAATCGCCCCCCAAACACTGCTCACAAGCTGCATCAGTTGCAGCAGAATCCCCTCTGGTGGTGGAACCCAGCAGTCAGTAACTCTAGGGTGTCCTGGGTCATTCTGCAGCTCCGGGAAGTGGGAGGGCATTGTCCGTCTGCTGTCACAGAGCCACAGGGGTCCTCGGAGCCCTGGGTCCCATCAGGCATGTTCAGAGGGCCCCACACTGCAGCACTGGCTGGAACAGAGTGACCATGTGCAGTCCCAGTGTGGTGCTGACACATGAGTCCTATCCACTGTTTTACGATTTGTGAGCGAGGGGATCCATTCACGGGATGGGGAGACAGCTCTGGGCTTGGACTGCAGAGCAGCTATGGGACTCTGGGGCCATTGGACACAGCCAGGTGAGCTGCACAGAAGTGAGGGTTCCCCGCACCATGGCACCTCACAACTGCTCACAGGGCTGTGTTTTCCCCCACACATTTGCCCGTGCCACAGCAGAACTGTGGGGCTGTGTCTGCAGCTTCCAGTGGGATGCCTGGCACCTGCCCTGATCTGGGACCACACCCGAGCTTCCTCAGCTGGCCAGCTGGGGCTCAATTGCCCCATCTGTTCTGGGGAGACATCATCACCCAATGTGGCCCAGAGGAGGGGGAAATGGCCTTTGAGGCTGTGGCATTGAGGGTCAGTTCTTCCACCAGCTGAGCGATGAGGTTGGAGGGACTTAGTCTCCCAGAGCTTCTGCAGGAGGAGAAATGTGCCTTGAATCTCATGGCTTCAAGAGACTAGGTGTTTTGGGGACAGGACATACCTCGCAAATGCACATTCTATAGTTACCGATCATTGTCCCCAACAGGGTGCAGGTAAGCATTCAATTAAGGAGGCGATATTCACAGCCCCTTCCCACTGAAAGGCACTCTTCCTCCCTCTTCCTGTCTCTCTCAAAATGTCAACACGGGCCTCCTCTATAAATGATGACAGTGGCAATCTGACATCCAGGCTTAAATGCTGCAGCACAGCACCCTGGCACGGAGAAGCTGACACGGAGCTTCTATTTCATATGTGTAGTGATATATCCAAGTGTCACTCAACAGTGGGAAGGGAGCGCTGAGCAGGAATCACTCACACCATCGCCACCCTTCCCCCTCGGCCCTCAACACTTCCTGACAGTGCTGTGTGTCCCCACCTGCTCACCACCTGTCAGTGTTTGAGTTTAAAAAAGACTGCAGCGCATGACTTAGTTGCCAACACTTTAAGTGTAGATATTCCAAATAGGAACCACACTCAGCTCACTGTTCCTCTACCTCCACATCAAAACATCTCTGCAAAGACTATTCCAGAGCTTGCAGGATGGGAATCAAAACTGATTCTAGATGCTGGCTGAGGTCACTGGGAAATGCAAGGAAACACTTGGACTCATGAATCAGAACTGCCGCAAAGCAGGACCCAGTGCCTGGACTTTCAGGAAAGATGCCCCAGGGTGTGTGTCTGTCCTAGCTGGGAAAAGCTGTGCTGGGTCCTGCCTCCCACACCAGCCTCCCAGAGGCTGAGCTGAGGAGTAACCTCAGGGACACCTGGGGCAGAGCCTCATACGCTGACAGCCAGTGTGGCTCATCGCAGTCTCCAAGCAGGAGAGAAGTGGACAACTCAGCTGCTGGCTCCCCAGGGTGCTCTGAGTTTGAGTTTGCTTGTCTTCAGCTGTCACTGTGGAACCAGACACAATGGTCCCAATCCATGCTGGAACACACTACTTACCATCCAAACCCACTCTCGAGTGTGTGCAGGCCTTGCCTCGCCTAGCAGTGTGTGTGCAGGGAGCTTGCGTAGGTGGGAGCACGGGGATCGTGAAGTTGCCAGCATCCATTGAGTCCGAGCGCACACATGTAGGAACCACCAGAAGGGAACCAAGGTGGCGAGCAGAAGCTGGGTGGGGAGGCAGGGCTCTCCCAGGGTGCTGTGCGTGGACAAGCAGCCCAGGCCAGGCCCCCCTGCACTCACATCCCACTCCTGCACTGTCCTGCTCTGGCCCCTTGCATGGTGGTAGCTGAGGCAGGACGGGCAGATGCTGATGCAGGGTGCAAGAAGGCTGCCCTCCGTAGGACAGCAGGGACCTGGGTGTGCAGGATCTTCTCTTTTTGCATTCACCCACACAGAGTCCAGCGCAGCAGGCAGGGTGGCAGGGTGGACTCTCCTTTCCTGGGCCAGGTCTGCTACTTGAAGCAAACAAAAACCGCAGGGGGTATCTAAAACTACACTCACCTTACCACCGTGGGAAATGTCCTGCTGGGCAAGACTCTGGAGCTGTCCCCCCCACTCTCTGTCAACTGCCCTCTCAGCTGTATGTCCAAGGCTTGCTACCTTCCTCCAAAGCCGCATTCAAAATGAACCCAGCCCCGAAACAGGGCCCTTGGGAAGCAGCAGCAGGAGCTCATGGCACACAGCAAGCACTGAGTTGGAAAGAACAAGGACTGGAAAGGAAGAGGTTCCATGATGGTCCCAACGGCACCACATCTGACAGAACAAAGCTTCAAATAGCCTGACATTGCCTGTGGGCCCCCAGAGCTCAGCATCTCAGAGGTCACGCAGAGAGCACACATGCCCTGGCTGCGGGGGAGGTCACTTGGCGTCTAGGTGAACACCCAAGGGACATGGCAGACCCAGGGCAGCACTCAGTGAACACCCAGGGAGCACGGCAGACCCCAGGGCTGCGCTCAGTGAACACTCAGGGAGCACAGCAGACCCCAGGGCAGCACTCAATGAACACCTGGGGAGCACAGCAGACCCCAGGGCAGCACTCAGTGAACACTCAGGGAGCACGGCAGACCCCAGGTCAGCACTCAGTGAACACTCGGGGAGCACAGCAGACCCCAGGGCAGCACTCAGTGAACACCCAGGGGCCAGGTTCAGTGAACACCCAGGGAGCACAGCAGACCCCGGGGCCACGCTCAGTGAACACCAGGGGTGCATGGCAGGCCCTAAGGCAGAGCTCACCCTGTTGGGAGAAAGAAGTTAGCCCTCAGCACTGCCAGCACATGATAGAGCCACCCCATCCATCTGCCCAAGTGGATAGCCACACCCTGAGCATTCAGGACCCCACCCTGCCCAGGAGCCAAGCATTACCGGGGTGAGAGCGGGTGATAGCCATGAACTCCAGCCAAGGACATGTGGCCTTCAACTCCAGAGAGGGATGCATGGCCATGGACTCCAGCCAGAGAGGCAGTGGCTATGGGCTCCACCCAGACACATGGTGGCCATAGGCTCCAGCCAGGGATGAGTGGCTGGCCACCCATTCACAGGAAAAGAAGAGATTCCAGGAGCCAAAGGGAGGCCAGGAGGCTCAGACCTGCGTGGGCTGAGCAGGGCACCCATTAGAGCACTGAGGACAGGTTCGGGACCTGAAGCTGGGGGAAGCCAGCCTTGAGCTCACCATGCTCTTTTCACAGGACTTGCTCAGTCCTTGATATTCAGCTCTTCAGTACTCCTTTCTGTGGGTTTCTGTTAATTTACTAATTTGCCCGGAAGTCTACAGTCCATCAGTGCTGAAGAGGCAGCAAGGCCAGCTGACCCTGGTGCTCTCCTCCTCTGAGCTTGTCCTGCCTGGGCTTGGGGAGGGTGACACCCTGGCTGAACACCAGCGCCATCTCGTGGCCACCCAGACATCCGTTGGTTGCAAGGTAGGGGTCTGGCTGCCCAAAGCCTGCACCAGCCAGTGTCCAGCCACTGCCCTGTGGCCTTCCAGGGATGGACATGTTTTCACTGTGACAGGTGCTTCTGGCAACGGCTCAACGAGATCACTACTCAAGCCAACGCAGAAAAACGAATACCCTAAACAACAGCCCATCGGAGAGAAAACCGTATCTGGGACAGTGGAGCACACTGTTGGGTGACTTGCCTGAATCATGCCTCCTTCCTGAGGTCCTCAGCAGCACCGCTAAGCACTGTCTTCTCCCTTCTCTCATCTTCCCAACACTCTCTTCCCCACCTTACACAGGCCAGCTCTAGGACAGCTCTGCACTAGTTGACTTCCTGTCCCAAGGAGGGCATTGATGAGCCGTGAGTGCAGGGTAGGCCCATGCAAGGGAGCAGCCCCCGCACGCTCCTAGTTTCTCCCTTTGTCAGTGGCTCCCCACTCTTCACAAAGAACTCTTCTGCTCAAGCTGTTCATCTAAGCCGCATCTGCAGAGAGCACTGATGTTTTGACTCAACCACGTCTCCAGCAATTACACCCAACCTCCTTCGTGCTAGAGCTACATACCTATTAGCCCCAAGAGCGAAGAGGAGGTGGCATCAGGGTGGCAAGGGATGCGAACTGCAGCCCATGCACAGTGGAGGCCTCCAGACGGCCAGAACGCAGCTGGCTGGGAAGGGGCAGGCAGACAAAGGAAAGGAAAAGGAGAGGAGAGCAAGAAAGAAGAAAAGTGTAGCTGACAGAGGGCAGCACGGGCACCCTCCAGTCATCCCTCCTGGAAATGCCCTCCAGTGGCCAGAAGGGGGTCACTGTGGCTTGCCTTCTCCCTGGCCACACAGCATTCTCCCCTGGGTGGGGCAGGGCCCTCACTCTTGCTCATTAGAAGTCACAGGGAAGCCGTGGCCGCTCTGGGGCTCTCAGCCCTCCAGCCTGCACTGATTAAGGAGCGGTGTGCACCTAGCTGGGGTTTGCAGTGAGCGCCACCCAGGACTGCGAACCTGCGCCCCTGCAGACAGCCCTGGCTCTCAGCAATGCTCCCTCCCACGGTGCCCTGCTGTTGGCACACACCTCAGCTTCCAGGAGACTGGGCAAGCGCAGGGCCACTGTGTGACCAGCGCACCCCCCTTCTGGGCTATGGTCACTTCCAGGCACACAGCAACCAGAAGGCCACACACAGAGCTACGCCAGGCGAAAAGCAAGACTGAGCCTTGAGGAAAGGCACCCATGACCCTGTGCCTTTTACCGGGTTAGCCAGTCCTCCTTTCCTGTCTGGCTGCACCATCCTCTCATGCCCTCCCAACAGGTCCCAGGTGGAGAGCTGCTTTTCTACCAACACGACTTTTCTGGTCCTCGACTTTAAGCTGAGCCACAGCTCTATCTGTCACCTTGAGGGGTCTCTGATATCATCCTCCGCTGTGGAAGCCCAGCACAGGATCCTCCACAGCCTCCTCACGGTGCCCCAGCTGCTTCCCGGGTGGCAGGAGGATGGCCACACATGCCAGGTCCAGCCACCAAGGCACAGGGAAGGGAACAGGTGAAGAAGCTGGCCACGGTCCCATGCTTCCTCAGTGTCCTGGCATTCGGGAAACTAGAAGGGAAGATTTCTGCCACCAGGAAATGTACAGAGACCAGTCCACAAACATACGCAGTAATTTGACTGGTTGAATGTTGGTGCTTCGGAAATTCCCTTTCTCTCATCTTCCCTGTTTCCCCACCTCCTTTCTGGATGGAGTCTGACGTCTAACGATGGAGTTCTGCATCTAACAATGCTCCAGGTAATGACAGTGTGACTTGTCACAAGCCATGCTTCAAGTAACAAGAAACCAAATATTCAAGGTGTGAGACAGGCGCAGCCAGCACGGGCACAGGGCATTTCAAGGAGACTAAGGAGGGCCTCCCTTTATGGAGAGCAGAGAGCACACCCAGAGTGAGACGTGGAATCAGGACAGAGTTACCCACGCAGCATTGGCACTTCTACCTGAGTGACCTGCAATTACAACACCTTCTGCAGCAGCTGTGAAGACCAAGAGAGCATTGCACAACACCGCCTTAGAAGGAGTGCTACTTCCTAGTGTACGTGAACCTGGGTTTCAGCCCACCACTGCAGGGAGTGCTATGGGTGAAGGGCCCCCAGGAGCCCAGTGAGTTGCTTCTGCAGGCCATGCTCAGGATGATGGTTTAAAGGGCAGTCCTAACTGGTACACAGGAATGTGCAAGAACAAACATCCCAACCAGAGCACATCTTACACAGCTGACTTTAATCAATCACCCAGTAGTACTGCAGTAATTTGATGAGTGTTTTTGTCTTGTACATATGTTTCCTGAGTTGCCTCGGGCCCCATAGCTTCAGCAAAACTAAGATAAATAACTGAGCGTAAATTCTCAAGTCTGTTCACAGCTCCCCTGTATCTCAGTCATTTTGCTATTATGTCTTTTCTAGAAGCAGGTGAGAGGCACTTACCTGTCCCAAGAGGAGAAGCAGTGTGTTGGTGTATGAAATACCCAGCTGGTTGGGATTGCAAGGGGTTCAGGGTGTTTTCTGCATGACTTCCCAATGACAGGGAAGTGGCTTCGCTCCTGAGTACCTGGGACACATTTCAAGGAGACTAAAGAGAACCGTCCTGTGTCCACCCTGGACAGGAGCAGGCAGCCTCAGGCCCCAGATGACCTGGAGTGGAGTGGGAACTCCTATCCATGAGCCTGCTCTTACAGAACAAAGTGATTCCAATGGCGTCTGGCTCCCTGCAGGGTCAAACCCAGGAACTCGGGAGAAGCAGGAGAGTCAGCAGGCACTGAGTCCAGCCATGGACTCAATGGACAAGTGCCAAGAGGAAAAGCAGAGGTCCAGTATCAGAAGGAAGTGAGGAGATGGCAAGAGCAGAAGCTGGACCATCCCACACACGCAGCTGAGCAAGCCATGCCGAGAGGGGAGGTGTGCCGATGGGATGGCTGGAGCAGAGAGCGGGGCACTGTCCACGGGCCACCCAGCACCCCTGAGGGCTTCTCCCCTCTCGCTCAGGGCACCCCCAGCACACACCACCTGCTCCCACCGCAGGCCTCTTACAGGCACCCAGCTCCTGAACTGCACATCCCTAGCTGGGCCGGAGCTCATCACAAATGCCATAAGTTCTGTCCCTGAGAGTCACAAGCTGCTCGAAAGCAGAACTGTGCTTCCTTCCTTCCCTCGGTTCTCTGCCCAGAGAAGAAGCACCATAAGTTGTAGGTGTGAGATCACCTGTGGTAGAGCCTTGTGCCAATGCATTTGCCCAAGAAGTACTGCAATAATTTGGGGACCTAATTGCAACTGCCATTTTCAACTTATCCAGACCTCTGATGCGAATGGGGATATCGCTGTTGCTAGGCCCTTTCCTTGCCCCAAACGGCAACCAGCTTGCCTGCAACTTTGGACAGTCTCCAGAGTTGTACTTCTGGGAGGCCTGGGCACCTGAGTTTGCACAGGATTACAAGTGGCATGGAAGAACGTGCCCTGCTGGACATCCCCAGTCGCGAGCTTCGGGTTATCAGAGAGTTTCCCACTTGCAGCTCCTAACAAGCACTGCGTCCTTTTCTTGCCAGGCTGGGTGAGGATGAATATCTTCCCCGCCACTGTGCCTGATAGACTGCCTGCTGACGGGAAGGGAAGCACATCTTGCTGGGGGAGGGCCCCTCCCGGCACTTGGCACAGCCTGACTTTATCTCTAGTTGTCTTTATTTATCCTTCTCTGCTACATTTTTTACTCCCATAGATTCAAATAACATATTTGAGGAGAGAAACAAAGAATTTGCAACTGTTTCCCAGCAATGTGCAAATTGGCACTTAATTGAGAATTAATGGTGTGCTAACAGCTCGCTGCAGCCATTCCCACTGCAAACTGTACGGGACTGCTTGCACTTTGACTTTGACATGCCTTTTATGGGGGTGCATGAGTAATGTGATCTCTAAAGGAGAGAAGAGTCCACCTCCTGAAGGAAAAGCACTAATTAGCAGCAAAATCTAACTGCGTTTCTCCAGCAGGGTCTCTCTCTTACCACGTGTGGCTCAACATAGCCCGTCGCGTGCTGAGCGTCTGCACCGGGCTCTGCAGTGCAGCCTGTTTAATTTCAATTTCCTTTGGCAGAGCTGATATTCAATTAGCCACACCAATGAAGGGATGCGTTAACACACATGAGAAGCACTCAGCTCCACACAAGCATCAACGTTTACACAGAGCTCAGTTCGCTCTCCCTACCACCACATTGAGCAACGATTATAAACCCCACTTTACAGACGGAGGAGCTCAAGCTCAAAGCTTTTGCAGTGAAGTTCAAGTCAGAAAGCGAAAAAGAGTGGAGGGGAGGGAGAACCCAGATTCCACAGTCTTCCGTCCACTGTTTTCCTCTGCTGTCCCAGGAGGTGGTGTGACGGCTGCTGTTGCCCTTATCATGGCGTCCCCTGGTGCTCACTGACTCCTTCACTCTTCCAGTGTAAAGGCTTGCTGAGAACACCGAGAATGTAACCCCTGCTCTGCAGACGGAGAAGCAAGAAGGGTGTCTCCGCTCAAAAAGCTACCAAATATGTCAAGTATCCTTAAAATTCAATGACGACGCTGGGCAAATCCCAGGCCCTCGGGGAGGAGCTGGGTGGGTTTTGTCCATGCCTGACTCCTGACGCAGTGCGGGACCTGAGGCCTGCAGGAAAACCAGGACACCTCGCAGAGCCCTGGCAGGTTCTGCGGGCCTTCTTTGTTTGGCTTTCAGACATCACCACGAGTCTCTGGGAGCTCTGTGGTCGGCCACCTGCACTCGTGGCCACTGTGAGCTGGCTCCGCTGCTCTCCTCCATTACATACGTTGGAGAAGGACAGCAGTGAAGGCTGTCCCGAGCACATGGCAGGAACAGAAGAGCATCATCCACAAGCAAGTTTGGTCAGCCAGAAAAGTCAGAGGCTTAGCTTTCGTTGCTTGCTTCCCTGACTTTGAAAACACGATTGGAATTTGGAAACTCCATTCCTCTGCCCATCCAAAGAAAGAAGGGACCTCATTCATTAAACTGGATGCTCCCTTGTGAGGCTTTTTATTGGTGTATCACAATCAAACGTGATGGTGGGATATGCTGTGCTGCTTTCACACCTGCGGGTGGCCTGATTTGTGGATCTCAGTCCCGGTCCCTGCCTTTTCCCCCGGCTGTAGCCTCACCATGATCTGCAGCACTTCCATTTGGGGATTATTCCCAAGTGTGGTGCTACAGTTTGAACTAGAGACAACGCTCACCTGTGGCCACAGCATGAGGCTGGGATGCACTGCTGGCATTCCACAACAGCAGTCTGCATGTCCCAGAAAGGCCCCTGAGGACATCAATGGAGACTCATGGAAGGGGCTGTTTCCTGCTCATGGAAGAGGCTGTTTCCTGCTCATGGAAGAGGCTGTTTCCTGCTCATGGAAGAGGCTGTTTCCTGCTCATGGAAGAGGCTGTTTCCTGCTCATGGAAGAGGCTGTTTCCTGCTCATGGAAGGGGCTGTTTCCTGCTCATGGAAGGGGCTGTTTCCTGCTCATGAAGCTATTTCCTGCTCATGGAAGGGGTTATTTCCTGCTCATGGGACTTTACTACAGAAAGCGAGGCAATCCCAGCACATGCCTATGACTGGCATTCAGAGCATTGCTGATTCATTGAGGGACAGCAACCTGCACCATCTATTCTCATACTCCCATTCCACAGCCACTCCTGGGGTCTGAATATCTGTTCCCCCAAATTCATATGTTCAAAGTAACCCCCAAGGTGACAGAGAGTTAGGCGAGGCCATCCAGTGATGGCCAGGTCATGGCCCTGGCCTCACTCCTAGGCTATGACACAGATGAAGGAGGCCTGGAGGAGCCACGGTCCTTTTGGTCACACGAGGGCAGGGCAGGAAGGTGCTACCATGAAGCAAAGGCCCCACTGCACCCCAGACCTGCAGAAACCTGGATCCTGGACTCTAGCCTCCAGAGCAGGCAAATCCATATGTCTATAAACTACACTAACTGTGCCTGCTGAGCACCCAGTGTGGCCAGTGCTACTGGAAAATCACACTTCCAGTTGTATTTAATGAAAAGCGATTTATGTTTAAAACGGCTATTTGATCCAGTTACTGGGAAAGTTTTGGTATATATGTGAAATGACCTGGGCATGCAAACTACTGTTTCAACTATAAATTTTATGAACTCATAAATACATGTCAGGTACTTCTGATGCTTAGTATCTGGGCTGAAATGTGCTGTAGAGATCAAACACAGACAGAGTTCTAAAGACACTGCGAAACCTGTTAACCCTATCATTAATTGATGTCTATGCAGATTAAACACCAACACACTTTTCAGGATATGTTGGTTTGAGCAAACGATATTATTCCAAGTCACTTGGCCGGGTATTTGCCTGCTTTCCTTAATGTGACTCCAGTGTGGCCATGTGTTCCACTGGGAAGGAGCATCTTGGGACCAACTGCGTTTCCCCAGAAGCAGGCTGAGGTCCCACCTTTCGGTCCTCGGGAAGCGCTGTACTGGAGGCTGGGTCAGCAGAGGCAAGCAAGTCAGGAGCTCTGTGAGGTTAGGACTGGAGGCCCACGGGACAGCCTGAGAAGACTGGGAGAAGGCAGCCGTTCTGAGTCAAGGAGCGAGGCCTCAGAGCCAGTACCAGCCCCTCACACCTGCAGGGAGGTCCCTCCTGAGTCACAGCTCCCCTAGAAAACTGACTCAGGCACCCACTATCCACTGCTGGACAGCAGCTCTGTGGAGAAGGAGCTGAGCCTGCCTCGTCCATCACCTACTGTGGTGACCAGCCCACCAGGCACGAGGATGGCTGCCTCCGGTGCCGGGCCCTGCCTTTCCAGATAGATCACTGCCTTCCTCTTGACCTGGATCGACACAAACATTCTGCCTGAATGACTGGTGCTGCCAGACCTCTTCAAATCGCCAGCCATCACGAGCCGGAGAACTCTGAGACCATGTGAGCCCACGATGCGGCACCACTTCACATCTTCACGGGGGTTTCCTAACAAGTTACGTGGGACCCTTGTGTATCATTTATCAGAGCTAAGGAGAATGCCCTGCGGCTGGGAGCGTCACTCGGGGGCCCTGGGTCTAGGGTACCTGCCACAGGCCCTTTGGGTGGCTATGAAAGTACCTCAGCGTAGGTGATTGATGAACCTGGAGTCCACTGTTTACTGCTCTGGAGGCCAGAGACCCTGCCTCAAGGCCCTGGAGACTTCGTGTCGAGTGCAGGATCACAGCTCTGCAGCCCTGGCCCTCCCAGTAGCAGGGAGGCCTGAAGAAGCCACAGAGCACATGAGAGCTCCCCGGTGGAGCCAGCAGCACAGCCCTGCAGCTGCCCCGGGTGGAGCCGTGCAGGGAGGGAGCAGGCTGCTAAAGCCCTGCCGCTTGGTGGACGTTGCAGTCCTTAGGATGCTCACTCTTAAATAGCGAATGGTAGGACAGCACTTGTGTGTGGTAGTGAGCGCTTATTTCTGGAGAGGGAACTAATACAAAGGGATCAGGAGTATATGAAGGCCTGGCACAGTGGCACCGCCTGTGGTCCCAGCAACTCAGGAGGCTGAGGCAGGAGGATCACAAGCTCAAAGCCAGCTTGGCAACTTAGTGAGACCCTGACTCAAAATAAAATATAAAAGGAGGCTGGGGATGTGGCTCAGTGGTTAAGCATGCTTAGGTTCAAGCCCCATGTTTTAGTCCACTTTTTTATTGCTGTGACCCAAGGACCTGACCAAACAATTTTAGGAGGAAAGGTTTATTTATGGGGGTCTCACAGTTTCAGAGGTGTTAGTCCATAGAAGGCCAGCTCCAAACCTCGGGGCTCAAGGTGAGGCAGAGCATTATGGCAGAAGGCACGGCTCCACCTCAGATACAAATCATCTACCCAAAGGCGCACCCCCAGTGCCCCACCGCCTCCAGCACTCCCTACCCGCGCAGTTGCCAGTTAATCCCCTTGGAGGATCCACTCACTGATGGGTGAAGGTTCTCATAATCCTTTCACCTCAGCCTTCCTGCATAGTCACACGTGAGATTTGGGGGGACTCCTCACATTCAAACTAGAACACCCCAGTACCAAAAAAAAATTATTAGAGTATACAAGGACACAGAGATCGAAAGCTCTGATGGAAGAGGCCAAAGGTCTCACTAAGAGCAAGCACCCTGAGTCAGGTAGGAAGGCTCACTGTGGTCCGAGGGGACTTGACATAATCCTGGTCCAAATCCAGCAAGTCTGAAGCTTGTGAGCAGAGGTAAAAGACCCAGGGCGGCTGGTGAAAGTTGAAGGGAAGGGCAGAGGCACCAGGTGTCCTAGTGCAGGTCCCCATCGCCATAAACATGCCTGAGGCATGGAAGGCACAGGTGTGGCACTCTGTGGACTCCGGTCCCTGGGCTAGAGTGAACCACCCAGGTGAGGGGTGCCGATGATGGCAGAGACCCTGCCTCTGCGCCTCCTGTAAAATTGAAACTGCTCTTAGGAAAGGAAGCCCTTCTATTATTTTAATAATAGTAATCAGAATGGTATTACTGTTATTATTTGGTACTGAGGATTAAACCACGGACACTCAACCACTGAGCTACGTCCCAAGCTCCTATGATTTCTTATTTTGAGACAAAGCCTCACTAAATGCTGAGGCTAGCTGTGAACTTGCCATCCTCCCATCTCAGCCTCCCAGATCGCTGGGAGTGTAATTTTGAGGTTTTGGTCCTTAGATCCACTTGGCTTGGTGTCTCAATGATGGGTCACAGGGACAGGGAGGTTTCCAGAGGGTGGAGTGCGGAGATCGCAGGCAGGAAGCTGGCAAGCTGCGTGCACAGCAGTCCAGGACATGAATCAGCTGCACACAGGTGGCAGCTGTGGACACAGCCCCTGTGACAGTGCCACAGCAAAGGCACACAGAGGACAGAGCAGGAATTCAGAAGCATCTGGTGTCAAGAGGACCACGCGGGCATGTCAAGTGTGGGAAGGTCCCAAGCGAATGTCACTCGCAATCAGACAGGAGCAACTCCAAGTTATGTGAATTCCTTGTGCTCATTCGGCAGGGACCAGAGCTGAGAGCCAACCTCGCTGCCCGTGTCCCTTCGCCCCTGTCCTGAGCGCTGGTTATCAACACGCACTCTCCCCTCCCAGCCTCAGACAGTCGGATCAGTGGTGCTGGAACTCATGTTGCAGAAACCTGGGGCTCACGTCGCAGCCTGAAGCAGCCACCCGGGACCCCGCCTCAGAGCTCACGGAGGACCAGATGATGGCGCCACACTAGAGCAGCGCACGGCAGGCACCCCTGTGACCCACTCTTGGGTGGATGCCTGTGTTGCTCAGTTACAGCCCCCAGTGTCCCCTTCAGGACTGTACACCAGCCCCCCATGAGCAGGCCTGGCCAGGCTGTGCATCCCGCGTCTCCCACACCAGGCTGAAAGCCGCATTCCAGAGCCGTGCCCATGGCTGCTGCTCTGCCCATGATGAGCTTTCATGACCGCCGCACTGGCATGGTCCACTCAGTCGGCATAAGTCCAAATTGTATTGAAGAAATGGGATCAATAGATCTTAACCCTTGACCTGTAAGTGGCCACTCTGGACAGTCGTGTAACATCAGCCAGTCTTGCTGCCTGAAAACCTAAGGACCACAGCAAATTCCTTCATGGGTCCCCCTGTTCTCAGCGGGACTCGCAGGGCTGTGGTTCAGAAGGATTGTGGTCCCCCAGCCCGAGGGGGCCAGCACTTGTGTATTGGGGGCGTGGTAACTTCCAAAGTCAATGGGATGCAGCTGACAGGAGGCGTCAACCAAAGGGTGCTACTACTCAGTGGTCCATGCAGATTCGGGGTGCTGGGGACAGGGACAGAGGTTAACTAGCGGTGGCCTCAGCAAGGCCATCGTGGAGTGCTGAGGGCAGGGGCAGAAGTAACATGTGGTAGCCACGGCAAGGCCACCACAGGCCCCAGCCACTCGCTGCCCCAGGCTGTGCTGTGGTCCCAAGCAGCTGAGCGCTACTCAAAGTTCTGCTGAGATCAGTTACAGTGTATGCAGTAGCCGGTAGGAACATTACAGCTCCTTTAAGATTATGATTTATATGCTGAGAAAGAGAAAATATAACTATATCAAAAATCCAATTTAAACTACAGTAGGTAGAAAATAGAATAAAAGCAGTTGGTTGGAAATACTTGTGAACACAGTGGGTATTAACCCAACCATCTCAATAATCAGAGTGGCTTAAGCACACCAGTTACAAAACAGGTTACCAACGTGGATTAAAAATAAAAGAGGCATTGGATGTTGCTAACAAGAAACCGACACACATGCAGAAGACTTAGGTGTGTGTGAGGAATGGGGTGGTGCAACCCCAGGGGGCATTGATGAGTGGACAAGCAGACCATGGGAGGAACCCACAATAGAATAGTACTCAGCCCTGAACAGAAGAAAGCCTGACACAAGTGACAACGTGCATTGTGACCTTGCCATCTTGCCGAAACAGTTCAGCCAGGAAAGGTCCACACTGCACGCTTTCATTCTTGTGAGGTTCCAGAGCAGTGCCCCTTACCGAGGCAGAAGGGGAGAGGAGGAAGGAGGAGCCAGTGCTTAGGGAACACAATTCCAGCTGGGAAGGAGGAAAAGGTTCTGGGGACAGATGGTGACGATGACTACACAGAAAATGCTTAATGCCACTTAAAAATGGTGGAAATGCTAGCATTCATGTCATATGCATTTTGCCTCAAAAGTGCAGAAAAGCAGAAAATAGTGTGAAGCACACACGGCGGAGCTGCGGGATTTCAGACGAGCCTGACCTCAGATGAGGAAGAGTCGGAGATGAGAACGGGTGCTGTGTGAGGGCAGGAGGCCATTTCTGTGGCACACATGCAACCCTAACATGCACACTGCTGAGTGTCCAAAGGCAGGAGCTAAACCTGACAGACCGGAAGGAGAAGGAGAAAGACCCACCGCTGTAGCCACGCATTCAGCACTCCAGTCTGTGATGGACACCTACAGAGGCTGGACAAGCAGGAGGGACGTGGACCACCCGAATCGCACCTTCAACCAACTTGGCTTCATTGGCCTTTGTAGACAACTGCATCCAACAGCAGAGTGCAGACCATTCTTAAACTCAACGTGCGTCCCTCTCCAAGGCACTGGAATGGAAAATGCATGTTAACAGGTCCAAAAGAACTGGGATCATACTAAACATATGCTTAGAACAAAAACCAAAAATCACATAAATAAAATAAATTGTACATATTTACATATAAAGTATACAGTTGTAAATAATCCATAGATAAAAGAAATATCAAGAAAACTTGAGGGCTGGCACAGTGGCTTGGCGGTTACAGTGCTTGCCTGGCATGTGTGAGGACCCAGGTTCAAACCCCAGCACCACATACACAACTAAGCATCTCAGCAACAAAAGCCACATGAAAAACTAAATAAAACTAATTCTCTCTTTCTCTCTCTCTCTCTCTCTCTCAGTCCCTGTCTGTTGAGAAAAGAAAAGAAAAAGTTGAAACATTTGGAGCTGAGTTAAAAATGTAGCGAGAACTCACCACATCGGAACAGTAAAGCTAAGGCAGAGTGCAGAGGGCAATTCATAGCACTGAGCACACTGGACTCAGAAAAGACTCAAGAACCCAGAATCAGCACCCTGCTTCTAACTTTAAAAAATCAGAGGAAGAACAGTGATTTGAGCAGGAGAAAGTAAATGACAAATCCATAGAAAGAAATTAAATCCAAGAGGACAACAGACACAGTGATTAAAACCAAAATCTGATCATTTGGAAAGAATAAGATGGACACACTTCTTACCAAGCCAAGCGAGACAAAGAAAGGACGTGAACCACACCCTGAAGGAAAGAAGGACCTGCAACACTCCAGTGACCCTGGACCCTGGAGCACCAGACCAGAAGTGAGTCTGTGATGAAAATCTTACAGATGACAGGGACAGATCCCATCGACCACACAAACCAGCAAAACGCCCAAGGAGAAATATTTAAGTTGAAAGCCCTGGCCTGCTGAGTGAACTGGGTCAATGTAACTGTCCACAAAAGACAGGTTTCCTTACTGAAACCCACCCAGCATTAAACACATGTCACCCATCGGCAAATTGAACACCACCGCGTGTGAAAGTCACCAGCTTCCATAGCAGATGGAGCTCATTCCAGCTGTGCAAGGCTACGCTGCACATTGCAGCCACACAATCGGCCCCCTTGAGGGGCAAAGGGGTGTGTGCCTACCCTTTACACGGAAAAGAACTGGGACACACCCACAATGAAACAACAGCAACCTCTTGGCAAACTAGGGACGGGGGCACTGCCTCTCATCTCAAGGGAGGGACATGGGTTCCTTTCCTTTTTAAGATCAGGGACAGCCACATGCCTGTAATCCCAGCAACTCAGGAGGCTGAGGCAGGAGGATCACAAGCTCAAGGCCAGCCTCAGCAACTTTGTAAGACCCTAAGCAACTTAGTGAGAACCTGTCTCAAAATAATAAATTAAAGGGCTAGAAATGTGACTCAGTGGTTAAGCTCCCCTGGGTTCAGTCCTTGGTACCAAAAAAAATAAATGAATAAAATATCAGGGATAGAGTAAGAACACCTACTTTCCTGTCTTTCCTCTCATCCCTTCTTCCCAATACTATGCCAGAAGCTCCAGAGAGTACAATAACAAAAATAACTGAGATATCAGGTGTACGACCTTTACAGGAAGAAATGCAATCACTTCAGTTCTTCATGGCATGATTGCCTTTATAGAAAGGGCCAAAAACTATCGAAAACGGCTGGAGCGGTGGTTCAGCAGTTATGGTCCTTGCCTGGCATGTGCGAGTACATGAGTTCAAGTCCCAGCACTACGTACTCAGCAAAATCTCAGAGAACTGAAAGCCACATTAAAAAATAAACAAAGAAAAATTGATTCTCTCTCTCTGTCTCTCTCTCTCTCTCTCAAGACAACTATCAAAGAAAACAACTTGGGAAGAAAGTATACCAAAGTCTTAGGATACAAAGCAAATACACGAAGCCCATTGCATTTCCAACACGTCAGCAACAGACAGCTGGAATGTACAGTTTCAAAAATAAAATGTAAATATACCAGCAAAAATGAAATGCTCAGATATGAATCTAGCAGAGTATATACAGGATGGCTTTTATGGAAAAAAAAAACTACAATTTCACAATGACAGAAAATTCAAGAACATCTGAACAATGACAGAAAATTCAAGAACATCTGAACAGTCAGAAAATTCAAGAACATCTGAACAGTGCAGAGAGCTTTGTGCACTTGGGATTTGTGAGCTGGAGCACTGGGTGTCATCCAGGAGTCATCTCCCAACGTGAGCCACGGATTCCACGCAGTCCCAGTCCAAATCTCACCAGCTCCTCCCGGACCCTCGACGTCTGCTCAGGAAGAAAACAGACCCAGAGGACTAACAGGAGACTGCAGGAGAAGGCTGGAGGAGAAGCTGCCCAATCTCAAGAGCTTGACAGTGTGGTCGGGGAAAGAACAGAGCCACCTGGGGGACAAAGCAGACGTCAGAGCAGACTTGGATGTGGTCTGCCGACCCTTGACCTTTAGGACAGCTGTCCTTTGTGCCCCACAAACTGCCCCTGGTGTGGGGTCTTCTCAGTCCACCCACCCAGCTGCAGCCCATGTTAGATGCCTTCCCCTGCATGTCTGGATCGTATTTCACTGTGCCGACCCCGATTCGTTGGGTCAGTTGTCCACCAATGGGCACCCGGGGACCTCCTGCTCTCAGTGCCTCGACTGTACAGTGGAATGACAATCGCAAGGTGCACTAAGTCCATGCTCCAGGTTCGAGGAGCCAGCTGACGGCTTTCTGCAATGTCGCCCCCACTTCAAGCCCCCAACTGCGCACAGGGTTCAGTCTCTCCAAGCCCTCTCCAAGCCGTGATTCATGCTTAACAAACGCCACTGGCTGGTGTGACTCCACACTAGAACCGCCATGCCTCAGGTGGCTTGGCCTGCTTTCCTGGGCGCCTGTGATGCTGAGCACCTTTGCGGGCTCCTTCTGGACAGCGCAGCCCTATCCTGGACGGGGGCCTGACCCTCCGCTCACCTTTGCAGGTTGCGTGGTACTGCTGTTAGCTGTGTGAGCGCGGCACACTCGGGAGTTATTCCTGTGAGACATGAGGTTCTCGGGTCCTCTCACCCACTCTCGTGTCATAACACAAAACCCAGGGGAGAACGTTCGAATTTTGATGCAATTCAATTTTTCAATGTTTCCTTTGTTGCCTTTGCTTTTTGTATTTTAAGAAATTATCAAATCCAACGTCACAAACTTTTCTTTCTGGGAGTTTTAGGTTTGGCACCAACACTGGTCCCTCCTGAGTTCCTTTTTGTGTCTAGTGTAGTAGTCCAGATTCATGATTCCGCATGCAGGGCTCTAGCATTCTGGCACCATTTGCTGTGCTCACTGACCTTCCCCACGGAAGGGCTTAACGCCCTGGTGCAGGGTGGCCCAGATGAAGGTCCAATCCGGGCAGCTCTGAGCCTCCATCTGCGTCTGTCTGCACGCAGTGCCACCAAGTGCTACCCATAGCAGGTTGTAAGTATCGAGCCAGGAAGAGCAAGTCCTCAACATCCTTCTCTTTCGAGTTTGCTCTAGCCGTCTGCAGTCCCTGATGGACCATATGAACTTCAGAACAGACTTTTCTATTCCTAGGAGAAATGTCATCGTTGGGATTTCGATAGGCTATCACCGAATTTGTGCATCTCCTTAGACCATTCGAGCATCATAACAGGATCAAGTTTGGAATCTGTGAACACAATGCTTTCCATTTATCTGTGTTTTAGTTTTTTGGCAGCAACTTTGTAGTTTTGGGGATGCGAGTCTTTTATCTCCTGTGTTAAGTTTATTCCCAAGTACTTTATTATTTTTCTTGGAATTATAAGTGAAACTGTGTTCTTATTCCCTCTCTCTCTCTCTCTCTTTGTTTTTTGGATTGCTCATTGTTACTGTATAGAAATGGAATTGATTTTTTTCTCTGAATTTATTTATTAGTTCTAATGTCAACCTGTTTTTAACCAAGTGCACAGGCAACTCCTCACTGGATAAGTCATCAGCGTGTTCCACAAATGGAGTTGGAATGATTACATATTTATATGACATAACAACAGATAACATGGACACACACCTTATTGCTTACATAAAAAATAATCCAAAATAATCCTGGCCTCAAGTATAAGTACAAAAACTTTAAAACTCTACAAAAAAGCATGGATTAAAAATCTTTGTGATTGGGGCTGCAGTGGTGGCTCAGTGGTTCTGGCTCTTGCCTGGCATGTGCAAGGATGCGAGTTCAAACCCCAGCACCACGCACACAAGTGTTGCAGCACCAAAAGCCACATGAAAAACTAAATAAAAAGAATCTTTCTCTCTCTCCCTCTCTCCCTCTCTCTCTCTCTCTCTCTCTCTCTCACACTGTCCCTCTCTTTTTATAAAAAAAAAAAGTCTTTGTGAACTTGGATTAGGTGATGAGGTTTTAGACTCAACACCAAAAGTATAATCCATGAAAAACTACTTGCTCCATTGGTCTTTATTGAAACTAAAAATTTCTACTCTGAAAGAGAGTGAGAATCAAGCTACTGAGTGAAATAAAATATTTGTAAAACGCTTATCTCATGAAAGATTTGTATCCAAAATATACAATTCTTAAAATTCAAAATAAAATCACCTAATTTTAAAATGGGCACGTACCTACACAGAAACTTCACCAAGGACACCCACAGATGGCAAATGTGCACCCTGAAGGAAGCTCAGGACAGTCTGTCTTTGGGGAAAATGCAAATGCAGTGAGAGCCATGGCATGCCGTCAGATGGCAGCGACCACCGCTGGCAGCGTCGGCCGCAGGTGAGGCCGCAGAGCTTCTGCTCGGCCATGCACTCTTGGTGAGCCCGGCTGGAGATCACGTTCCTAGGCACTTATCTAACTGATCTGAAAATTGTTTACACACAAAACACGCTTACACACGGTTACGACAGCTTTATTCATGACAACCCTGAAGGAGAAACAACCTTCTCAAGGTTGTACATCCAAGTACAGAGTGGCATTTGGCAAGGACCTGGACTCCAGGTGAACAGTCAGCCTATGGGCACATCTCGCACCCTGCAGGATCCTATTTCCAAGACATCGTACAGGACGCAAGGCGTGCTGGACAGCTCAGTGGTGCCCAGGGTCCCAGCAGCTGAGGGGTTCCGCATGACGGCAGGGAGGGCATCTAGGGCAGTGGACCTGTTCTGAACATACTTCAGGTGTAGATATGAGACCATAGGCATTTGCCAAAACCCAAAGAATTGTCCAGCATGAGTCGTGAACTTCAGTATTTGCGAGGACTTGTTCGAGGAGGCTGGGAGACCGGGTGGAAGCTGAGTGAGGATTTAACTATATCACAAGAATAGGAACCAACTGGCACAGCGTGTCTAATCATGAAAACATTCCACAATATACCTGTCTGCACTCTCCATTTCATAGTCTGGGAAGGGATCTTGGTCCAGAGGAGCCCAAAGACATGTTGCCATGTGTAATGCACCTAATGTGCCCTGGACAGGAGAGCCAACCAGGAAAGGGACAGTAGGTAAAAACTTAGGCTGTTTAGATAAAATGTGAACTTTAGTTAGAATAATGTGCAGTACAGACTCATGAGTGACAGATTACCGTCCTGAGCTAAGGTGCTAACGATGGAGGGTGCGCTGCAGAGGCTGCCGAGGCTGGTGAGGAGGTGGCAGAAAGAGGCCGGGTCAAAGCAAGAGGTCCTGTGGAGAATATGCAGCCCAGACACCTCTGAGGACAACTGGCTGTGTGCTCAGTGGATGATGGAGGTGCAGGGATCTCTGGCCCCTTGTTCTGGAGCTTCCGGTCAGTACCCAGATTTGTTTAGAGCAGATCAAGGACTCACGGGGCTCTGGCGGGTGAGCAGATCAGACTTTGGTATGCGCACTGCAGTGTGAGCTGTTGACTCCACCTTGGAGGAGATGCAGCGAGGGAGGCATGCCCACAGCACACTGCCCAGAGCATCATGTGTACTGACACCTGGACGCTGGCTTCTCAGGGACACGGCCCCTCATCCCTGGGCTTCTCAGAACCAAGCACCTCGGAATTTCATTTTTCCATTTGCAGTAACTGGAGACAGATGGCTGTTTGTCACATCCAGAGGGGTTCTGGCATTTTTGTCCCTACATGTAGGTTAAAAAGCGCTTGCTAATACTGCCTTGTTGCTGGGCACTCTCAGGGCTGCCAGGGAATGGCTGGTGACTTTGCAACGCTTCTGAGAGAGCAGTTTGGGACCCTTGCAGCTTTAGATTCTACGAAAGACACATGCTGCTGGCGCTGCATTCCCTGATACGTCACGGGACCCCATGTGGCCGGGTAAAACTTCCCTGCCTGCTGGCGGAGCGACGGCCCACAGTAGCGCTCCTCTGTCAGCTTAGCAACCCGCACTGGACTGAGAGCAGGACAGCGTGGTTGGAAGATGGGTGGATTTCACAGCTTGGCAGAGATGTTCAGCCCAAGTGGAGAGTGTCCGGGAACCTCCACCTCTGTCCCGGTGACCAACTGTGTACATCATGGAAAAGCCAGAAAGGAAGCAGGCACCTCGGAATGGTACCACCTGTGACAAGAGCTGGCACGTGGAGCACACAGCTCATGGTGACGTGCCTTTTCCCACGGAGGCCAACGGAGCTGCGTGGGACTTGTGCAAAATCAGCCTCAGCATCCAGTCTGCGGTTCTCCTGAGGCGCTCACGCGTGTTCTGTTTAATTTCACTCTCAAGGTCACGCCAGCCTCAGGGACCCACCCTCGCTGTCATGGTTTTTAGCATCAAAGCACCATGCTGCTTCATTCCCACAACTCCTTGTGACTGGGTAGCTCAGGGGACACCTTGGGTGGACAGCAGGCTGTGACTCTCCTACAGAGAATGCTGCCTCTGCTGCCACTGAAAGCACCCAGTGCTACCAGCAGGTCCATGGCGGGCTCCCCTTGGCTTTGTGTTGGTGCACTCCTCACAGAAACACAGTTCTCTTCCATCAGAGCTGGCGTTCTGCCTTACTCTTGCTTCTGAGAACTTCCTGGATTTAGGGACCTGGCCTATTTCAGTTACAGCTGTTCCCAACACCTAGAGCATTGCTATTTATTGAGGGAATGAAGGACAGAATCTTGAGAGCAAGTACAAGTAATCAAATGGAGTTTTCCAGTGACAGAGAGCTTGGGTGCTGCTGATCCATGCCATCCCTGAGCTCCAAGTGCACGGATCTCTAATGTAAACGACCACTGAGTTTTGTCCATTCAATGTTGACCACAAAAGAGGAGAGAGAGCATGTGAGAGAGGAAGCAAAAGAAAGGTGGTCCATGGACGGGCAAGAGGTGAAATGGAAAATAAATGCCCTTTACAGGCGGGGGAGTCTAGAGGACTGTGATCTCAGTGGGATTGAGGGAGGCGCAGCATGCCAGCAGGGAGCAAGGCACCGCTGGTCCCAGACCGTGTCCTGGTTCAGCAGGGCCTAGATCTTCACTACAGAGTCCTTGGACACTCAGGGTCTCCTGTGTCGTTCTTCCTCCGGATTCTCCAGGGCTGTGGCTCAGGGTCCTCCTGCAGTGTGACTCAGTTTGAACAGCCATGCAGCACTTGCTCCACAAACAGACTTCACCTAGCCGTTTGGGCAGATTTCAAAGCACATATCGTTGAGAAGATTGATTAAATACCTCCCAATAGTACCACATTTCTAATGCCCTTTAACAATCCCATAATCCATCCCACATCTGTTGCACAGTCGTTAAACCACAAATATATGTGTTTAACATTCAATTGGGCGCTTAATGACCTTACCTTAACAGGGCCTATTAAATTAAAAGCGATGTGCATAATTGAGTTATTGCACATTAATTATAAATACCTATTGGCTATTAAAATCACATTCCAAGGGGTAACACCTATCATTAGATTTGGCTCAACCTTGCCCAACTTGTGTTTTACTTGGCAAAAAGACTGATAAAGACAGGACAACGCTCTCTCCTCCTTCAGTGATCAGGTGGAACTGCAGACTGATCTCCCCAGATGGCCTGGATGCCTCTGGAGAGGGACTAAGAACGTTCGTCAATCACCCTCGGGTTCATAGTACTTAGTGGGTATGGAAGCTCCTTCACTGCTGGCCGTGGCATCTCGGCCTCCAGAAACATAGGTCTACGTGCTGAAGCACATTCTGAGCTTGTCCGCGTCAGGCTGAGGAGCCCTGGGCCACATCCATCCCTGCAGAGCTGGCTGAGGGACTGGAAGGGAGAATGGAGATCACCAGGCGTGCTTTGGAGAGACCAGGTCCCATCATCCACTCCTGTCTTCCTCCCGGAACCCTCCGCAGCTGAGACACAGTCCATCTGGCTCACCCTGTGATGGCGTGCGCGTGCCCTGCATGTCACCAACCCTGAGCTGCACCACTGGTGGGTTTATGCATGGTGTCTATGTGTTTGGTTTCTGTTAGCACAACTTAACCAGGTACGTGTTAAAAGGCCACCATGAGGTCTTCAGAATTCTCTGTAACTCAAGCAGTGCCTGTCAATGGAGGGTGCTTAATACGTGAGTATGCTGACTCCCCTGTTCGAAGCTCTCCTTCCCCTTAATGAAATGCCTGTTCAAGGTGTGTTGAAGGGCTGGGCTACCTTGGGGGCGAAGTGCTCCCCTGGCACTCAAAGCCTGGGTTCCACCCTGCACCACTAGTGAGATAGGGCTCTTTGGAGCCTTCTTCTTTGTACTGAATCCTTCGTGTGCCCCAGAGGACGGCGTCTGTGCCCCTGGACCCTGGGACCGCAGTTGGGCTGTGCAGCAGTTCCCCCTCTTTCTTTTTCTTTTGTTTGGCCTGTGCCAGCTCTGAAGCTCCTCTGGGTGCTCCTCCTCCTGGCAATAATAAAACATGACTGATAACAAGAAAAGGCAGCCTTCCAAGAGGCTTTGTAGAAAATCCCCAAACACGCTCAATTCAAATTTAAATAGCCGCCTCTGAAACAAAGAGGAGACTAGTGAGGGCCCTGCTCTGTTTCCTAGCCCTCTCCAGAGAAGGGTGTCTGTTTAATCCTGTCCAGATCAGGGGGCCTTGGCCATAGCGAGGGCCAGTCCTAGGGTGCAGCGTGAGGTTGAGGACTTGTACCGGGGTAGCCCGGGCCGTCCACGCAGAGCTCAGCAGTGAGGTTGAGCAGCAGGACTTCAATTGGATAGCCCAGGCCGTCCTCGCAGAGCACAGCAAAGCTTGGCACAGATGTGCTTTCTTGTGGAACTAGACCTCTCACTTAGAGCCTGCTGTCCCCTTTGTCTCAGCACAGGATTCCGAGGAAGTCACTCCTCTGCTTGTGCGTCAAGCACAAGCTCCTCTGCTTGTGCCTCCCACCATGGTCAGTTGAGGAGGCCAGGGACCAGTGGCCTACCTCAGGAATCTCATGGAACCTGTGAGGAAACATGCACAGAGGTGCCCTGCTCTTGTCAACCGCCAAGTGCATGTAGAAGGACATCAGCGCTGCCCAAGACAGATGACCTAGGGGACCTGTGTGCTCTAGGCAGGCCCAAGGCCACCATCTCAGGGTTGTCAGGTCTTACAGGGAACACCTGAATTTAGAGGAAGTCACAGACACGCAAGGGCTGCCTCAGAGGGGAAGGAACGCTCACATCTTGAATATTCACAGGGCTTTTCTTCAGATTTTACAAGGCCAGAGTGAGGCATGGGCAGAGCACCTGTCACTCACTAGCCATGGGACTTCAAGCATGCTGCTGAGCCTCTGCGGGCCTTTGTTTCCAGTCTGCCAAAGGAGGAGCTGGCCTTCATGTCCCCTGAGGTCCCTGCTGGCTCTGAGGCTCTGAGCCTCAGAGCTGATGCACACCTCCACTCTTCTGTGGTGTCAGGCAGGATGCAGATTCCACCAGGGCTCAGCCGAGGGCATGGCGGCCTGAGGCTCCTGCCATGAGCTGCACAGGTCAGGGGTGCACAGAGCTGCCTTGGAATCCCTCGAGCAGTGACATGGCTTCCTGCACACATAGCTCAGAGGCAGGCCCCTGCACCCTGTGGGTGACTATAGCAGACAGGCTGGGAGAAGGAGCTGCAGGGCCACTCCACCCACTGCCACCCCTGCTCGGTGCACCAGTCCTGGTCCTCGTGTCTCCCAGCACTCAGAACTGTGCTCTCCTCCTGGGCTTCAACTCACAGCATGCACCCGGGGTCCTCCCTGTGCCTTGGTCTGACTCTACCTCCTGCAGCCACCTAGGTGTCCCCACTGACCTTTCGGCACACACACGCATGCTGTGCCTTGCAACTGGAAGCACAGCATTCCTTTCCTGGGCTATGCTGGCTGTCCTATTAACTCCATTTCAAGAGAATCGATGAATTTCAGTCACCACGGGCTGCAGTCTCTGGTTTGTAGGTGTTCGATTGATATCCTTCAACATCACCATTGCTCCAGAGAGCTCAGCTTGATCTCATATCACATGCTGTTCACTGGGAACAGAAGGCAAATCATGAATTCCTCAGAAAATAGCATGATGCGGGCTGTTTCAGAGTTGAGGATGAAGCTATTCACTGAAGGTCTGAGAAGGCCTGCTGTGAGGTGACCTTGGCTGTGGCAAGCGTTCTTTTTTCAGAACAAGGCTCCATCAGAGATAGCAAACACCCTCTCCCAGCAGAAGCTGCCCCTGAGCCTGGAGGACAAAAGTGGCTTCTCACAGAGTAGCTGGCAACTTGACGGGGACTTCATGGGACTGCAGGTGCCTGGTGGGTGGCTGGAGCAGGACAGAGCTATGTATGCCTCCCTTACTGCCTCAGGCACTGAGCCAGCACCCACTCAGCTCTCCAGGTAGATGTGTTCGTCATGCAAGCCGCATTCATGTGAAACTGGAAAGCAGGTGTGCTGGCCCTGAGATGACCTGACCATCTCGTCCCCTTCAAGGCCGAGGCCAGATCTGTGGGGACATCTGACTGTAAGTGTCCATAGCATCAGACCGTGGATGAGAGCCAGGAAGTCTCCTCTCATCGCCCTTCCAGGGCAGAGGTCTGATGTGTAGACACCCGAGCAGCCACTGAAAATCACCCTCCAGGGACGAGGACTCCAAAGCCACCTCAGAGAGCCAGAACCAAGAGAGTGACCCAGACCACCCTCTGCCCAAGATGGCTTCAGGGTGCAGACCTCCCACCCCCGTTCTCCCTCTATAAACCACAGCTTCAGTCAGCACCGCGGACACAGCCGAGATGTGGGATCTTACCTCGCCTTTCCACCATGGCCCTGTCGAGTGAAGTTCCTCTCCTGTCTTCCACTGAGACCTTCTCAGATCTGTGGGTGAGTGGCCAGGCCTGGTTTTGGGACCCTTGGAACAGGGAGACTCTCTTGTGCCCATGGGTAATGTGCACAACATAATCTCTCATGGGTACGTTTTTCATGCCAGCAGCTGGTTTCCATTTTCCACCGGGTGTCTGCAGATAGATGTTGAGTGAGCCCAGGCAGCAGCTTCTGCAGGGTCTCCCTCCCATGCAAAAGCTCGATGGGAGGTTCACAGTTAAAGCCCAGCAGAGAAATTGCCTTTGCCAGCCCCCCAGGGGCCATGGAGCCCTTGGATAACACCCTAGTCCATGCATTGGAGAGTCAGTTCACCTAGAGTGGGAGCACCCACAGGGTGGCATCTAATGGCAGTAGCCTGTTCAACTTCGCAACAGCTTCCTTCTGCCTGCAGGGTACATGCCAGTTCCTGAAGAGGTCCCAATGAAGCCCACAGTTGGTAAAGCAGTGCTTTCTGTGCCGTGCAATTACACCCTTTAGAAAACACGCTGCTGGCACGCCATCCTGCCAGCCGTTTGCTGATGACAAGAAACAAAACCAGCAGTTGACGCAAGCAAGGCTATGGAGCCTGTAATCATCCCAAAATAGAGTTATATGGGGAGACTGAGGGTTCTGAGTGTGATTCCATACTGTACTGCAAAAGAAAACCCTGCTCAAGCCTTAGCCACCGGAGCTTCCACTGTACACAGTAGACACGTGGGCAGAGGCAAGGCAAGGGTAGGCGGAGAGGAGCAAGAAGCGCAGGCTGCCCCAGCTGCCACCCACTCACACCCCACACTCACTACACCCTGACATCACAGAACACCCCCGTTCACACCAAAAGCAAGCTTTGTCATCACAGCTCACAAACAGCCCTGCTGGGTCACCTCTTCCCCACAGCTCTACTTCAACCACCAGTCTTCAGTGGTCTCCTACCATGCACACCTGAAATGCATATGCAGAAATGTGCTCTGTTCAGGTGCTCCAGACAGGTGCTCAGTGCAGGTGCTCCAGGCAGGTGCTCAGTG
>PVKS010020428.1:0-36867 GCA_004027875.1 Aplodontia rufa | reverse complement strand
CTGCAAACTCTTTTATCATTTGCTCATTTTTTAAAACCAAAGCTTTTTTAGTTTTTCTTTTTATATTCACATACAAGTTCCCCAGGTCTAAGGCAATACTTCTAATGAGAGAGCAAAATGAAAGTAAGATAAGAAAAACTGGAGATCCCAATTCTTTTCCTCTGAACTTAAAAGAAAAATAATTAGAGGAAAATAGAGAAAGAAGTAACCTCTTTCTCCTTTGTGGCCTATTTTTGCCCTGGTTTTTGTTTGGTTTGCTTGTTGAGTTACTCTTGTGATCCTTCCCAAGGCACAAGGGCTATGGTTCACTTTCTTTTACTTTGAATTATATTCTACACTCAATTGCTTTGAAGTTGAACCATGAGCCCTTATGAACCTCCCTCCTCCCCAAGTCCTAGAACTGCAGACACTGAGACAAGGATGTGAAGGAAAGTTGTCCACACACATTGTCTGAATATTCTGTTGCCTTGATACACAAGAAAGCCTGCAGGTTTGCATCTGCAGCATCTGAAAGCTTGCTGGAAATGCAGACTCTTGGTCCATACTCACGTCCGCAGAACGAAGGCCTGTACCTTAACGAGATATCCAAGAATTCCACATGCATGTTCAACTTTGGGAAGACCTGGCCTGTACCCTGGGCAACCCAGACTGGACTTCTGTAGTAGACACCAAGAGGAAAGAACTCTCCCTCTCCTGTCAATCACTGTCACATTCAACGACTCTGATTAGAAAGTCCAGTTTCAATGCCTGTTTTACCTAGATTTTAACCAATGGAGTTGATGCATTTCTCAATGCCTGCTTTGCATGAACGTTAATTATGTTCATACCCCCAAATCTATATAACCCCTGGCCTAACCTCCATTAGACGGTGTCCTGCTTCCAGGTGCCCCCCTCCACCTTGCAGAGTCTCTGCTCTTCTTCCTAAATAAATCCTACTCCTTTTACTCCTCCTTCAAAGAAAAAAGAAAAAGAAGAAGAAGAATCAAAAAAAGAAAGTCCTTCTTCCTCCAAGTCAGTGAAAACACGTTTACTGAATGCTTCTGTCAGGAAATTATCTGGGTTCTTAAGTTGTGGTAAAACCTCCCTGCATTCATGGAGCTAACATTATTGTATAAAATATTCTGCAGATCCTGAGTTTCTGACGATGATTCTACCTGGTCTGGTCCCCAGGCCCTAGCTGAGCCTGTCATGTAGCAGCCTATCCAAGAAACAGCAAGAGAAAAAAAGGAAAGAAAATACCAGACCTAAGCACTCTTTGGTTAATCTATGGGACTAACATCACTAGCTGCATGTCCATTAGCAAATTTCTTAACTCCTCTTAACCTAAATATTTTTTAAAGAGAGAGAGAATAATAGAGAGAGAATCATATTTATTTATTTTTCCATCTGGCCTTTTTCTGTCCGATACTTAGTTGTGTATGCAGTGCTATGGTTCAAACCTGGGTCCTTGCACATGCCAGGCAAGCGCTACAACCACTGAGCCACGGCTCCAGCCCCCTAACCTAACTTATTAGAAGGGAATGAAGAGGCGCTGGAGCGGTGGCTCAGTGCTATTGGCCCTGCCCCTCGTGTGCACCAGATCACTTCTTCCACAAAGGGTGAGTCTGCATTTGAACCAGGCCTGAGAATTTACAAAAGGGAAGAGTCAGGCACAAGCTGGGGCTGACCTTTAAAGAATAAATCTGACAGTAAATCACAAGTAAGTGGGTTTAATTTTTAAAGTGTAAATGATTTATCAGTTACTAAGTGACTCAATGCTTGAGTGGGAAAAACCTCCTTTAAACTCCAAGTCAAAAAGGATCCAGGTAATTTCACATCCTGCTGAAATGAAGCGCAGCGTGTATACGAAAAAACGCATTTTAAATGAGGAGTTCCGGAGGGGCCTGACTAAGCCCTTCCGATGGCTGCATTTGAAAATGGTGTTTTTGTGTTTAGCTAATGAATGGTAAAGGCACTGGAGCCATAGATAAAATTGTAAAGATAAATAGAAACATGGAGAAGGCCTACTTCTTGCCTATTTCATACTAGAAAGATTTAAGAGATAAAAAATGCGGGAAAATACTTTATTTCACTAAGCATCTAAGATCTGAAAGTTATCACCTGGCTGGTGTGGTTTCTCCATGGTTAAAGCTCTTGCCTGGCATGCACAAGGACCTAGGTTTGAACCCCAGGAGCACATACACAATTAAGTGTCAGAAAAACAAAAACCAGATGAAAAAAATTGATTCTCTCTCTCTCTCCCCCTACTCCCACCTCTAATTAAAAAAAATATATATATAAAAAAAAACAACTATCACCCAAAGTTTTGACTAAAGAATGGAAATGGAAAAGATGCATTCCCAAAGCACACAGGCTTCTCACTTCTTCACCACGGTCTTCATCACATAGCCACAATCGCTATGCGAAAAAGTAAGATTGCTTCTTTTTTAAATAGGCTTCTTTTTTGCTACAAGTACTGGCGAATTTGTTTTAGACAGCCCTTCACAGCCAAGATATTCCTGAGCTAGCTTGAGGAATGTAAATTTAACAAAGCAAAATAATTATTTTTCTCCTTCCTAAAACTATTCATCATTAAGTGGAACTCATCCCCAGGTGATATAAAATATCTCAATATCTTATTAAATATTGATTGCTTTCCCTCTTGCTGGAAATGAATTCAATAGTTCTTTTTGTGACCATTCTGAAATGTATATGTATTCTCTGGGCCTGTACTTCCAAACATTATTTTATCCTAAAAAGTAAACAGGGTACCTATGCTTCTAAGGCAAAATATTCATATTTGACCCTGCTTTCTAAATGTATCTCATATTTTCATCTGTATATAAAATATTCCGGAAAACTGAAGCATACACAGTTCCTTCTTCGACACAGTACATGTCCAATATATTTGCAAATTAGACTCATTGCCTATGGTGGAAACTGTAATCCAACTGCTCAGCCTTTGTCAACACAAAGCGACATACCAACTGTGACAGGTGAATGGCACGCTCAGGACACAAATTTGGGGATCTTTTAGAATTAGATTCTGCCTTTCGTGTTTGTGCATTCATAATCCTTTGTAAAACTTACAAGTTTCTAGTTTTATTGAGGAGCTCCAAGTATCTGAATGCCATTTGCTGAACTATGTAAACTATTTAAACTTCATAAATGTATATTTGCACACCCAAATTTCATTCAGGAAGGCTCAATGCAATGATCTGGAGCAAAGGAACACAGAGCCACAGCTCTTGGGGCTATGCGCACAGGGCTTTGATCATATAGCATTTAAGTTTCACTACGGAGCAGGCTAACCCTGTAGCTCCAGGCTTCATGATAAACGTCACAAGATTCAGCACCTGTGCAGGATCATCCTGTGATGCTTTTCTTTTTCTTTTTTAAGATTTTTTTAATTGGTTCAACATACTCTGATATATTGGAGGGAATGACTGTTACATAGTCATGAATATATGGATATTGACAAAGTAAGTTAAGGCTGATCCTAGGCCAGGGTCACCCCCTGTTGGCCATTCGCTGCTCCCATGCCTCCCTTACTTTACCCCCATGTTAGCTGGACTTCTCATGGGATTGGAGAGAAACTGTCTTGAATGATTTTACAAGTTCCTTGTTAGACATCAGTATTCAAATGCTCATTTGAAAGCAAATCAGGATTTGCTTTCAGAATACACAAATAGAAAAATGGTTTGACATTCATATTTCACACACTGCTGAGCCTCTGTCAAAGAGCGTTGGTCCCAAGGACATGGCTTGTGTGTAGGTTTTATGGTAATCTGTCTGGACCAATAGCTGGACATCAAATGCTCAGGGAACTAGAATGAGAAGTCCTGGGTTGCGGGTCTGCATGAGGATGCGTACAGGTGATCGCTCCACTTCTGAATCACTTGCATCATCTACGCAAGATGCTGGCTCAGAGAGTGAAGTAAAAGAGAGAACTGGGGGCTGGAGCAGTGGTTCAGTGGTTACAGTGCTTGCCTGGCATGCTTGAGGATGTGGGTTTGAACCGCAGCACCACAAATACAACGAAGAGTCAGAGCAACGACAACAACATGAAAAACTAAATAAAATTGGTTCTCTCTCTCTCTGTCCATCCTTCTCTTTAAAGCAGGGGGAGAATTGGTCTGAGCCCAACAGAATACAATGGGGGAGTCTAATATCTAAAAAAGAATACAAACACAAATTTTTTTAAAAGGGCTGCATGCCCATGAGCCAGTAGGTTGTAAATGTTGAATTTAACTCATGAGGTGCCTAACACAGAAGATATTTTAAAACTGGTAATTAGTACTCGTAAGTGATGACAATAAATACCATTGTTACTTCTAAGAAAAACTAAAAACACAAATGGGCAAGGGCGTATGAATCACTGCCTTCTAATGCAAAGAAAAAGCTCAGGGAAAGAGAAAGAATATGTATAGTAATGAATTCCATCAGTATAAGAAGGCTGAATTGTCAGAGTTTAAAGGGGATTTTCACAACACATGAGCTCCGTGAACGGTGGCTATTCTGATCACTGTGGAATTCCCACCATCAGCATTATACATGATCTGTGGCAGATGCTCACAGAAATTTTCTGAATGGCATGATCTCATTCTTCCCTCTACTCTAGTCACAACTAAACCCCATATAGTCTTCCCCTATTGAATTCATCCACATAGTCAATAAATAATAACAAAATGGAAATGGAGAATCAAAGAATCAAATTCATTTACCTTACTAGTTACGCATTTATCATGCTAGTTATAATTAGATATGACAATCTCTTACACAGGTCAGGTGCAATGATGCACACCTGTAATCCCAGCAGTTTGGGAAGCTGAGGCAGAAGAATTGTGTGTAAAGCCTGCCTCAACAACTTAAGGAGGCCCTAAGCAACATAGTGAGATTCTGTCTCAAATAAAGGTGGGTGGAAAGGCCCGGGATGTGGCTCAGTGGTTATGTATTCCTGGGTTCAATTCCTGGAACCAAAACAAAAGATAAATACCAAAAAAACCCCACAAAAACTAGTATGGAATAACAACAATGAATATAAATGTAGATATACATGTTTGTTAGTATAACTGCAGGCACTAAGATCTAAAGTGAGTCTTTGCTTGAATTTGGTAAAACAAAATTGGGGAACATCACCTGTTGAAACTGAAATGAACAAAACTGAAAATAAATTGAATGACGTCAGGTGGTTACAACAAAAACCTCAAGATGCGGCTCAACTCAAGGCGGATTGTGTAAAATGACTGTCCTTCAGGACATCTACTGTATTGCACAAAAGCTGGCCAGGAAGATGGACGGAGAAGCAATATGGAGAAAAACAAATCTTACATTTTAGACATCAAGACAAAATGAAGCAAAAAGAAGCAAATAACACTTACATCTTTGGGGGGCTGGGGCTGGGTGTGGGAAATAGGCCCACGCTTAACACTCATTAAATCAACAGGCAATACTTTATTTGGGGTTTGACAGGAAAATTAGGAATTTAATCACAGAAGCAATTTGCGGTTTTAGATGCAGCTTTCAAGTTAATAAGCAAATGCATTTGTGTTCAAATGCAACGTTTGTTAATATGTTTACTGAAGTGATGAGAATAATTGCAGCCCTTGAAAGAATGAATGTCTGAATTTGCATATTCAATACTTTATCCAAAAATAACTAGTTAGGCTTGAGCAATAATTGCTGAGGATATACATGAGTTCAGTTGCAACTATTTTTTAGACCTATATTCCCATTCCTCACTCATTGATGAATCTTTTTAAAAAATTATACACACACACACACATAAGTGTGTGTATGAGATTAGAGCCATACTGGATAAAACATAATGTTTCAGCTTGCACGGTTATCAGCTAGTGCAAATACATCAAGGTTTGTCCTAAAATTATTCCAAGGACGGTTACTGATGATGATTGCTCTTCTTGTTTTGTAGGAGCTGACTCAAGTCACTCCTTGGTCACATGATTTTCTCCCAGCCAATCAGAAACGTCCACATCTCAAGTGTCAGCAAGTGGTTAAAAGGAACTGGGAGTGGAGGGGACCAGAGGAAGGGAAGAGAACTGGAAAGCACTAAGGAATTCAATTGACCAAAATATGTCATGTGCATGTAGGAATGTGTAACAATGAATCTCCCTACTGTGTGAAATTATAATGCACCAATAAAAATAAAATTATACAGGAACATATTAGTGCACTGTAAAAGGAATGTGAACTTAATATTTGATTTAATTTGTGTCTGATCAATATGTTTATATCCTTTCCCTTCACCCCACCATACAAGCAGAAGAAAGGAGAAAAACAATAAATATATGATTTATTGTCCTACAACCTTTAATGTTTAAAAGCTCACCTTCACATTTCTGCTGGGTGCTAACTGCTGGCAATATGAGCTGAGTCTTTGCTTTACAGTTTTCTGATATGATCCAGGGCTTTTGATGACACTAAGGGGAAGGATGACCTCTTTTTCAGTGGACAGTATGGGGGGCATGTAGGGACCTGGAGTAGCAGGCCGCAATCTTTGACACTTGTAGGTAATCCAACTAAAAAGAGCCAGCAGAGAGGACTCCACCCAAACTACGTCTTACAGGATCAACGGTTTGTTATCGTCCTTTTCCCCCACGCTCCCAATTGAGCCGTTGCTATTGGAGATACCTGCGATGCAAGGTGAAGGGGAGGCCCATCTCCCCTGTGTGGGAGTTACAGCCCATCCGGCCACCACACTTCACCTGTTAATGCAGGCAGGACAGGGCGCAATGGCCAGGCACCGCATTGGGGCAAGGAATCCAGAGATGAGGACACAGGGTATTGGAGGACTCAGCAGTGCAGCTGAGTTTCAAAAGCCCCGCTCATGTTGTCATCTGCTCCTCTATCCTCAGGCAGTATAGATATTCCTTAAATATTATGTTTATAACCCTCCCCGCCATGGAATATTTCTTTGGCTGACTGTGGGTGTGGGGACCAGAGCTCAGCGGCTGGGGAATCAGGATACTGAAAGGAGTTGAGCCTGAGGATGAGCTCAGAGAACTGGACTGAGATCTAGCTGAAAGGATGACATTTCCTTAAGGGCTAAGGGAATTTATAGGAGCAATAACTCTTATTCACCTGGGGCCATAAAAGCAAAATAACTGCAATATCAGATCTTACACGGTAATAAGAAATCTGTAAGGACAAGCTGCCCATTATGCTTAAAAATATTACTCATTCTTATGTGATATTATGATACAGAATATATATAGATAGTATAGGAGCTATATGTGTTATATGCACTATACAGAATGTAGGTACTATATATTCTACACATGAACTACACATTGTAAATATATAATTTATAGCCTGCACATAATACATTGAAAAACAGTGAAACATCAAGTACAATGCATAGTAGTTTGTGTGTGTGTGTGTGTGTGTGTGTGTGTGTGTGTGTGTATGTGGGTGTGTGTGTGTGTATAAATTAAATAAGCTCAGATTCCACTTTCTTCCACCATTCCTGGACTAAACAGTAGGCAGAAATTGTGTATTGTTTTCCATTTTCTTCCTATACTGAATGGTTTTAGTTGTCTCAGCAATTTAAACATGTATAGGACGTGATTCCAGGATACGGAACCATGTTTAAGGAGACTGAGGACAGAAAAGGCCTCTGCTATGCAAAGATGTTTTACAACTTGTGCATCCATGATTTATTTCTCACACTGTACTTTATGAAAATAGGTTAGTTATTCTGTATAGGTGGGTGAAAATGAGACTTCAATCACTTCTTTGTGAACAGGACACAAATTGAAGAGCATTTTTAGGTAAGGGCTATGGGGTCAGGGTGGATGTGCGGAAGCTGTGTCCAAGAGAACATTCTAGAAGCACAGATATGTCTGTCTGTGCTGCCCACTATGACAGCCACAGCCGCGTGTGCCTACCAAGCCCCTTAAACAAAAATGCTGTACCTAAGGAAGTGTGTTTTAAATGAATTTAATGCAATTGATGTAAATGGGAAAGGCCACATGGAGCTACTGGCTACCAATGTGCACAGAAAGCTGCAAAGCCTGTGGTAGGCTGAAATTCGAAAGCATGAGGCCCATATGAGCCACATTCAGCCGTAGGAATTTGTTTTCCATCCTACTTTATGTCTAAATGGAAGAGCAGAGTTAACACTAAACGCAGAGAGGCTTCGGGTGAGCTCAAGGCACCAGGTGTAAGACGTATCAGACAGGCTTGGGGCTGAACACTGAGCCACCTCCCCAGCCCTCTCTTATATTTTATTTTGATACAAGGTCTCACTAACTTGCTTAAGGCCCTTTAAGTTGCTGAGGCTGACTTTTTTTTTTCATTCGATAAACATGGTCTTACAACTAGGAGGGGTTCAACATCAAACAATGAAGAACAATAGTGTAACGACAGAAAAAGCCAATACTGGTGCCAGACCATGGTTTCCCCTCTTTGGGTTCCCCATGGTTCCACGTTTCACTTTAATTAAGCCCCAAGTTAACCGGACTTCTTGTGGAAGTCGGAGGTTCCCCTCAGGTTAGATTCCCCCATACTGCCTCACTTCAGTCCCCTTGATGTCTTTCCTATTCCCTTCCCCCTTCCCTTAGTCCCTCAGGAATCTTAGCACAGTTTCCCATGATCGTGTAAGAATTCATACATGTTGAGGTAATTGTTAGATTAGTCATCTAACAAACAGTTTCTGCTTATATTCTAGCTTCCACAAATGAGAGAAAACATTTGGCCCTTGAGTCTTTGAGTTTGGGATACTTTGCTTAGCACAATTTTTTCCATCTCCATCCATTTGGCTGCAAATGCCATAATATTGTTTTCTCTAATAGCCGAGTAGTGTTCCATTGTAAATATGTACTGAGGCTGACTTTGAACTCATGATCCTCCTGCCTCAGCCTCCCGAGCTGCTGGGATCGCAGCACGTGCCACAGCACCCAGCTCTGGTCCATGTTTAACATGTCTGTGTCCAGCTCATTCAGTCTTCTCACTTGCCTACTCCCTGTGGGTATTTATGGATTTTGCCCCAGCTTACCTGAAATGTGCCATCCCTCTGCATGCTGAATGGCATCAGCAGAAGTGACCATGGACCCGGCCATTTAGGTTCTTTTAGCAAAGGTTGGGTGTTTCTAACCCCTTGCAATACATGAAAAAAAAAATTTCTCCTTTGAAAAAAAGCTTTCACCTTTCCTCAGGGTTACCTCTTTCAGCACCAGCAGCAGTTACCGTGACACTGAACACTAATTAACCTTTAAACACAGGCTTCGGGGGCTCAGAGAGGTAAATGTGAGGGAAAGAATAAAATTCTCAATTACACCATAAGACAAATCATTTCTCTTGAGAATTTCTGAACTTTTGGATTTCTAATGTGGCCAATTAAGAATTCTTTTTACCCAGTGAGAAAAATAACAAAGATGAGATCTCTCATGAGAGACGTCAGCCTCAGTCTACAAGACAGGGCCTGGGCTGTCAAAGGACGTTGTTTTGTGAGATTCTTAAAGTTTATTCTGAATCTTTGGAAGCACTTTTCAGCTGAATTTGACAAATGCTTTCAGATGAATCCCTAACTTCCCTCCAGGGCTGGCTACTCATCTTTCCCTATATCACTCTGCTTTTTTTTTTTTAATAAATGAAATAAAACATCTTTTCTCTGATGTCAGGTGAAAAATTCCCCATATTCTTCTTTCTTATGTTATTTGATATTATATCTTTATACTGTTTATCAGTAATATTTGAAGGATGGTAAAAAATATGAATAAACAAGTGTATTTTCTTCTGGATCATGTATAAATAATGTAGAGTATTACCTCCTTGACTATTAAGTGGAAAAATAGAAAAAACTGGCCAAGAATGAGGTTTCATCTAAACAGATAAAGTCGTACTACAACCATATTGTTCCACATTCCACTTGCCCACTGACACAATTCATCTCTTATAAAGAAAACATGAAAAACAGTTGTTTGCTGTCCTAGGAAAGTCTAACATTTATCAGAATGGAAAGATTTTCACTTGTGCCTTTCAAGGTCTCAGTTTCTGATGATCATAACCCTTCAGTTTAAAACAAATGTCATATTGGCTAGAAATTGGCTACAAAACCTTTAAAGTTATCAAAGTGTCGGCTCTATTTGGCTACAAATGGATGATTTTAAAACAATACCCAGCCTGTGAAATTTAGTCATTAACCCGATTTAAAACTAACAAATCAAACTGAATCACGTATATTCTAGTTCAGTTAGGGATTTTGCCTAAATTAAAGCATACAAATGTCAAGACGGTATCCCAGGACAGATGATGAAACAGAAACAGGCAAATGCAAAACTTCTCCATCAACATTTTGCACATCTTGTCAATGCGTCTGAACACAGACCGTGCTGTGACAATAAACACCTGGTACACAAACACGTCATCACAACAAAAGGCTGTTTCAGGATTTCTAAGCTCAAGACATCTGGAGAGTTGTTAAAACTATTCACACATAATTAATCTACTCGTTAGAAGCACATTCCTATATGACTAAGTCTTGCATCTTGACAATTGTTCAGCTAAACCCATTTATCCCCAAAATGTTCACGAAATAAATGCCATGAAATATGATTTTGGTGACAAGTGAAAAAGCCCACTCATGAGTCACTCACATGGGTTCTTTATCATATTTAGAGTCACGTCTATGAGAACAATCTTCCATTGCAGAGAAAAACAAATACACATTTTAAAAGTGTCAGAATGCCTTAGGAAAATGCTAGGGAATATACTTCCAGGACAATATTTTGTTAAATCAATCTGCTCACCTTTTACCAAAAGAAGAAATATTTACTGATGAAATATGTGTGTACATCTGCTTATTTTAACTAGCTCTCAAGTCCTCTCTGTCTATCTGTCTGTCTCTCTCTCTCTCTCTCTCTCGCTGATGGTCATCTCTTCTTATTTCTCTAGGGAAGAAGAGGAAAAACTTTTTCTCAACTTTTCCAATTTGGACCAGCATTCTGGAATTCTTAGGTTCATTTTGCTGCAAATACACGAGAGATGCTCATTAACTATGCTGTTGAATATTTCAGAAGGAGACTGACCTGGATTAATTCCAGATGCAACCTTCTAACCCAATCCTAATCCATCTTATCAATGCACAACAGAAGTCCAGGGAGATCCAAAGGGCTCCTGTGAACCTTTAGAGTTTCAAGGAGGAAGTCGGCCTGTTCTGCAGTTCTAGGGAAGGTGCTGCCCAGCCAAGGGTGAGCATCAGCAGCTTTTCAAAGGGGACTTGGGAGCAATTCAAGAGCCCACTGTCATTTAGGGACGCGGGAGGCTTCTGCAGCCATTTACAAGAAAGCTGCACATCCCACTTACAAAGAATCCATCTCTCCGTTAAAATGGGTCTCTTGAGCCCCCAAGGGGTAAAAACCATTTATCTTCTGTTATTTAAGCAAGAATATGCACATTGCATCCAAATAATCCACCATCATCTCTGAAATGCTCATTTTAAGGTGAAAATAACTCACTTTTCTTTTTGTTTTTCTTGTTGGAAGATTTTCAGTGAAAAACTTATCCTTTTATGTCATATATAAAGACATCAACATGATAAAAATCTAACAAATAAATTATTATATTTCCTCTTCAAGAATAATTTAAATGACTTTTGTAGCTACATATCGATTCTTTCTCACTCTATAAACCTCCAAATATATGCCCAATAAAATGGTGGAAGGAGGGATACTAAAATATCTTTTAACTATGGTATTAAATTATCTTTAAACCTGAATTTCTCCCCCACAATGGATGTGTTCCTAATGACTACATATAAATTCTAGTTTATAAATTAAATTGCACTGTGAATAAATAAAGAGGCACTGCATGTTTAAGACATCCTATCATATTCTTTCTGTAATTGATGAACCTTACCATATAGAGAATAATCAATCAAATGGTGCTACATGGATTTGAATGTCCATGTACTCAGGTCTGTGAACTGTATCATACCACTCTGGCTCCACGCATTATTCCTTCTTCCTGACCATATAATACCTGGAAGCAACAAAATTCACAACTGACATATCCATTTTTACATTTGTATTTTGGAATTTCCACCGTACCTGTAATGCGGTGATGGGTTGCCTCTTGCTTCACAATTGAAAGTTATTTTTGTATCCTCTGAACCAACAGGGAAAATGCTGTTGCTGGGTTCTTTGATAAACACAGGGCCTTGTAGGAGAAGCTCACCTATGTGGGTGGGAGAAAGGAAAATAATTGCAGTAATAAGTAGAAGGTATTGGAAGGCTGTCTTCCGGAACTGAAAAGACCAGCAACTAGTGTTTCCTCTTTAAAAAAAAATCGGGTAGGACTCCATCTGCCCCCAAAGTCACAAGCTCTGCAGTGTGGCTCTGTTAAGGACCCTCAGTGAAATCCCTCTAAACGGTAGAGCAACACCCCAAGAGAACAAAAGTGGATACTGAAAACATCAATGTATTAATAATACCACTTCAAACTGTAAATAAGGCTGTAGCAATCACTTTTTGATAACAATGAACTATAGCTAAGTGCTCTCTGATGAAAACACCATTACAAAATGACACTTTCATAATTTTTTTGGTGAAAAAAATGGTGTTAACGGGGCTGGACCAGTGGCTTGGCAGTTATGGCGCTTGCCTGGCATGCACAAGGACGTGGATTTATTTGAACCCCAGCACCATGTACACAACAAAGTGTTGGAGCAATGGACGCCTCATGAAAAACTAAATAAAACTGATTCTCTGTCTGTCTGTCTGTCTGTCTCTCTCTCTCTCTCTCTCTCACTGTCTCTCTTTAAAAGAAAAAAATCAGATGGACATTTAGGTATTATTTTTCTCCTGTCACCAGCTGGGTATGCACAGCCTCAGGCTGACCGATTTACCTTGCCATTCAATACTTGGTGGTATTTCCATTTTACTAATAGCGAATTAAGTAAAACAATATAATACTGAGGAAATGCCTTTTCAAAACAGTTCCTACTATGGTTAGGAGAATTGGAACATCCTCTGAAAGGACTATCTATGTACACGCAAAAATCAAACATCTCTCACACTGTGCTAGGAGTTTGCAAAGGAGTGAGACGATGCCCTTATCAAATGCTTACGCTACAGCAGTGGCAGAACCATCGCCAAAGCATTTCTGAAAACACACAAATTCACAGGGGAAAAGAAAGGGTGATAAAAAAAAAGGTCTTTCCTTTCTTTAGAATGCTCAAGAAAATCAGAGAGGAGTTTGCATTGAAGCAGAAAATGAATAAAATAAGTCAGCAGACTGGGGGAGGGAGAGAGCGTGTGTCCTCATCAATAGTGAGACAAAGAAAACAAGACACAGCAGCCTCCAAGGCCCAGGAACTAGGAGTTACACTTGGGCTACTTCGAACAGCAATAACATGAAGAAAAATACTTAACCACCACCACCAAAATAATGAAGTGACGTGGTGACAATCAGAATGACAATGACATCATGAAAGCAGCAATGCCTCAAGCCTCTGAATGAACCCCAGGCACCTGGATCTGTCCTTCAGTCTTTAGCATGCTATTTGAGGTCAGTGTCACACTCATGCCCAAGGTGAGGTGGCATCAGCAAATCCACACAGCATTTTAGAATGTGTGTCATTACTCTGAGACACTGATTCCAGGGGCCATGTAAACGCACCCTCTTGCCTCTGCATAAAGAAAGAGTCATATCTCTGCCCTTGGCCACTGGGAGGTAATGCATGTCATAGCTGCTAGGCATCATGTTTAAAGGATTGGCCACACTGGGACTTACCCCAGGACCAGCCATACCCATAGGCTTGGGATGGGGTCCAGTTGGTTACCTAGAAATACCAACCACCTGCTTAAGGCAGAGGCCTGGAGTCCCAGTCTCAGCTGCCTTGTAGACTGAGTCCAACCTGTGCGCAATCCGTCAGTGGCACCCACATAACACGGGAAACACGGAGCTTAGCCAGCTTTCCTGGCTGACATTCCAAGCAGAGAGGCTAACACAGCCTGAAGAAGACACAGGTTCGGCACTGGATGCCAGGCCCTGCCCTGGGTCTTCCTTCAGCTGATTTTAGTACAAATCCTTCCCCTGTGTAATTGTAAGTGTAAGAGCTTTCAGTGCCTGCTATCAGGCCCTTCAGCAATTTTCGGAAGTTCAGGGTGGTCTGGGATCCCTCTCCACCGACTTGCATGGCTGTCAGAACTGAGGGCAGCCTTCACACTTGAGCTGCCTCAGAGCACCCTCCCCCTGGGACATCACCACATGGGCATCCCCACCTGCACTTCCCTCCTGTAGGAAGAAACTCTCCAGCCTCCTGAGCCCCTGCACTTGACCTTGACCCACAGGAGAAATGGACACAAGGAAAAAGATCTCACTTTCCCCACATGTGAAACAACCTCCTTCAGAAGGAATGGAATTTAAAAGTTACTCACACTCCTAACTGAAAAGGACCAATACCACCACTTTCCCAATTTCTCCATTCCCAACCAGCTTATTGCATAGACATGAATGAAAATAAAAAATAAGTTAATTTTTTATATTGAATTTGTTGTCTTAATTGAAAATGCTGCCAATGTCTGTGTGTAAAGATGTGTGAACATTCCAGGTTTTTCCTAGCATTTTCCTAGCATGATAAGTTCTGATTTACTGCTGATGAATTCTATATTTTATTCATTTATGAGATGGCATAGAATTATCTTTCTGAGAAAGGCTCATGAATGTTAGCTTTAAAGCAACAGTAGATTGACGTAATACAAGAATTCAGAAATGACAGATAAGACGCAGAAAGAAATCAACAGGAAAACATTGAGGGAGAGACAAGAAATGGATGTTTTAAATGAAGAAGACAAATCTGTTCATAATTTTTTTTCTAAACCAGGTGCAGGGGCACACACCTGTAATCCCACCAATCTGGGAAGCTGAGCAAGGAGGATCACAAGTTCAAAGCCAGCCTCAGTAACTTAGCAAGGCCCTGGGTCAATATAAACAATAAAACGGACTGGTGATGGAGTTCAGTGGTTAAGGGTGCCTGGGTTCAATCTCTAATACAAAAAAAAAAAGTATGTAAGTGACCACAGTGAGAATCCCAAAGTTCATCCTGCCTCTCATCATCTAATAAAAGTCACCTCTCAAAATCTCAAAATATGGTGCATTCCTCCTCCAGAGGTCATTACTAACTTTAGATCAAGGTGTGAAGTAACTCAAAACTCTTTTTCTGAAGCCCTTTAGAGAGAATGACGATGAGAGCTAATTTACTAACATTGGTAGAGCATGTGCCAGGTGTCAGGCCCCATACTAAGCAATGACTCCCTCTGCCTCCCTCTCCACGGCGACCCTGGATTCTGAGTTCAGGCCGTACTGCCCTTGTTCCTGTGCCTCACTCTGAGCATCTTCACACCTCTGAGCTCATGCATGTGTTTTTTGCTAATCCTTCAGAAATGAGCATAAATGTCATCTTCTTTACTTAAACATGACAACAGCATCTGAAGTCATTACTCATACATTTCACCAGTCACACGTGTCAAAGTCCAGCTCACCATCCCACTGGATCTCCAAATATAGACGCCACGCTCATGTATACAGATGGAGCCATCTCTTAGCCGTTCACCTTGCCATGCTCAGCTTTCCGATGGTGCATAATCAGTGCGCATCCAGTAGAAAGCACACTTGGTACTGTGGACTCTGTTCTTTCCCCAGCCAGGGATGGGCAGTGTGATCCCCTGACATGATGCTGGGCAGCCGCAGCTCCTGATTATTCCCAGAATCACAAGAGGAAGCAACTGACACTCCACTCTCCAGTGCACCTTGTTGCTAAGACACAATGCTAGGTGGGTGACACAGATTAAGTGTATTTGTGTCTCTCGGTATTTGCAACTTACAAGGGTTTATCAGGACCTAGCCCCATGTGCTATAAGCTGAGGACCATGTAAATACATGGTGGTTATTGTGTGAATCAATTTTTTCACTGCTGTGACTAAAACACCCAACAAGAACAATTTTAGAGGAGTAAAAGTTCACTCCGTACGTAGCTGGCTCCATTCCTTGGGGCTCAATGGGAGGCTGAATATCATGGAGAAAGAGTGTGGTTGAATAAGGTGGCTCTGGGCTTTGCAATAAGGAAGCAGAGAGAAGCTAAGCTCAGCTCACCAAATATATACCCCAAAAGCACGCCCCCCGAACCCACCTTCTCCAGTCACACCCTACCTCCCCACAGCTACCACCCAGTCAATCCCTATCAGGAGACAAATTCACTGATTAGGTTACGGCTCTCGTAACCCAATCATTTCACCTCTCTGCATTCGTGTACTGTCTTGTGCATGAACTTTTGGGAGACACCTAATATTCAAACTCTAACAATTATTGATCTGTCTGATTCCTTGCTGTATGCCCAGCTCCTGGAGAGGAAGATATTGAACACTTTTCTACTATTGAGCAAATGAGATAAATGAAACACAATACTTCTATAAAATGCAGCTGCTATTATAAGCTGGTGATTGATAAAGCTAGCATTTGAATTCCTCACCTTAACTCTCTACCTGATAGGTATTTGACCTCCCCAGAAGTGACACACAGAGATTAAATAGTCCAAGCATGGTAACAGTTTCTTGATGAGGTACCTGGAATCAGACCCAGAGTTCACAGCCTTTGTTTCCCTTTTCCATTAAACCACATCACTTTAAACATGATCAGGGGTAAAGATTAGCCATCAGCCTGCTTTCTCAAATTCAGAGTTTCCCGCTGAGACTGAAGCTAACAGCCTATGTGGCACAAATCCACGGACCCTGAAATTTAGAGCTCCTGGAGGCTCTTGGCTATCTGCAGACATCTGGGAGCCTCCAATGAGTCTTAAAAAAGTAAGTACAAATTAATAATCAAACATGACAGGTTAGTCCATGCTTCCTGTTCAGAAAAAGACAAAAAGCACTCAGTCTTGCTGTAACTGGAGATGCGGGGCCTAATGTTCTAGTCCCCTGCCAGCATTATAAAGTTAAAAGGAACACATTCTGAAGTCTTACTAATCTCAAGGAAATTGTGCAATGTTGTCTTCAGAATGAATTCTGTTCCTCAGAAGGGCAGAAGCAGAGCCATTCACAAAGATATTCATAACCAGGAATGTGGAGGACAGAAGGGGCCCCCTGCCCAACCAAATGGGCTTCATGGAACATTCAGATTGATGTTAAGCTTTACTTTCTGTGACAGGGGCATTTTTTTGATATGTTAGCCTGGCTCCAAAGCTCCATTTTAAGTTTACAATCTAAAAATAAAGGGTATATAACATTTCCAAACAGGACTAATAAGTCCAAAAATCCAATCCTAAGGTGTTATGCTGCCCCCAATCCCCCAACACCCACAGGCAACTAGGAGTAACTGCCTTTGAATGTAAGTACAAGCTTTACGGGCTCCTAAGGTGAAGCACGTAAAAGATCAAACTGCAGCCGATCAATTCGGATGGGCACTGGCATCCAAGCTTTATGAAGGCTGACAAACACAGACAAGGGATCTGAGGGCGCAGCATTACTTTTACTAAAAGAAATGGAATTCTTAAAAGATATGCGTCGTCAACTTTGAAATTCCTCAGGAAACACAGAGCACATCTTACTTTCCCTTGATGATTTACGTAGTAACCACACAAGAAAAAACCAGAAGCACATTTTGCAAAGAAGGAGACAACCTCTAAAAGGGACCTGGGGTCGCATTGCTATTGAACATGAATTTCAAGAGGAAGTAGATCCAGAATGGAAAAGAGTTATCAAAACTAAGGAGGAGGAGTGCTAGCTTGGTTTGGAGAAAGTAAACTGAGCAGGCTGCTTGGGAGATAAGATCTGTTCTCCACCCTTCTACCCAAAATACTTGCAAAGTGTGGAAATCTGTTTAATCAACATCATCTTTTTGGCATTAGTGGTGTACAGCTAGACAATGCCTAAAAGAAGGAGAAGGAGAACAAAAGAGTAGAAGGAGAAGAGACCAAAGTTAAAATTCCACTTGAATTGTTCCCAAGTTGGGGAAAGATAGCGTTCAGGCTTGGAATAACCCATTTCTTGAGCACTGCTTGAATGTCAGGCATCCGCACCACGTGGAAAGCTGGCCACGGTGGACACAGTGTCTACTCTCTAGCTGCTGCCTAGTCTTTCTGGCTGCACAGACGGAAGTCTTCCCAGAACACGCCGCAGCTCTTGACTGGAGCAGAGCAGACAGGAGAAAATGCCAAAGAGGGTACAGTCCTCTGCTAGGGCTGCCAGAACAAGGGGCCACAGACCAGGAGTCTGCAAACACACACGTGGGTCCCACAGTCTTGGAGGCCGAAACCTGAACCAAGGTATCGCCAGGGTGGACTTCTTCTGTGGGCCAGCAGGGAAGATCTGTCCTGGGTCTCTGACCTTGGCTTGGGATGGCCATCTTCTCCATGCCCCTTCATGCTGTCTTCCCACTATGTGTCCAAAACTTCCCTTTTTAAACAACACACCAGTCCTAAATGGATTAGGGTGCACACTAATGACCTCATCCACACTAATGACCTCATCTTAACCAATTGGGTCAGCAATGACCCCGTTTCCAAATAAGGTCACAGCTGAGGTACTTAATGGTTTGCACTTCAATATTTTAATTACGGAATGAGGGGTGGGATATATGTATACACACACATATAAATATATATATGACCTACTATATACATATACTATATATATGTATTTCACACCTCAGTCCACAATTAATTATGTGCCATAGATTAAATGTGACATATTTCTATGTGATATATTATATATGTTATGCATATTGAACATAGGTTATATAGTAATATTTATTATATTCAGGTTGTATACAAGGCATCCCAGAGAAGTCAACCCATAGACTTTTGTGTTCATGAATCAACATCACTGGCAACTGGAAAATGAACATAACTCCAAATGTCATGGGTTCGAAAACTAAGCCTCTAGTGCTATCTGTCTCCTACCTGCCAAAGCTGTACTGCAAGCAACACTCTAAAAAAATGAAAGGGAAGATAGCATATTCAAGGTGGGAAAGGAAAATGTTACTCAGAAAAATTAATTGATCTGTTTCCCACACCTGGAAATGGATCCAACCATTAAGTTAAATTAAAAAGGTGCCACAGCCCAGGACTCACCTGGACACCGATACAAAGGGAACGCTTCAAGTCACTAAATTAATAGTTCAAGGCATGCTTCTTCCAAGTCTTTATTTCCTGCTCTGTCCAAAAGCAGAAAGAGAGAAATGGCATGGAAAGAAGTATTTGAAAATTAGGAAATTGGAACCGAAATCAGGAAATCAGATCTGAAATTAGGAAATCAGAACTGAAACCAGGAAATCAGACCCCAAATCAGGACATCAGACCTGAAAAGGTCCAGAAATAAATGTTCAAGTAAAAATATGCCCCTTGGGGCTGGGTGGCTCAGTGGCTATGGTGGTGGCTCAGTGACTATGGTGCTTGCCTGGCATGCATGAGGACACAGGTCCAAACCCCAGCACCATGTACACAGCAAAGTGTCAGTGCAGTGGAAGGCACATGATAAAACTAAATAAAATTGATTTTCTCTCTCTCTCTCTCTCTCTCTCACTGTCCCTCTCTCTTAAAAAAAAAAAAAAACAAAAAACCGTTTCAGGAAGGGTAAACATGTTTCTAAGTGTAACACATCTGTACCAAGAATTACATAAGTCTTTTAATTGCAAATTGCAAATGAAAACAAAAGAAAGTCCATGCACCTACACATCTGTTTACAGAATAGTTTGCAGATTCAGAGAAATATCTGGATTTTACTTTGCTTTAATAAAGTAATAGCAAATACTGATAAAGGGTCTGATCTATTTCACTGGATTGATTAACGTTCAACCTATAGGGGGTGGAGAGGTGGCTCTGCAGTTGGAGCACCTGCTTGGCATGCGTGAGGACCTGGGTTCAAACCCCAGCACCACATACACAACTAAGTGTCAGGGAAACAAAGCCAGATGGAAAAATAAATAAAATTGATCTCTCTTTCTCTCCTTTTCCCTCATTCTCTCTCTTTTTCCCTATTAAAAAAAAATCATCCTATACTGTAATTCAGTAAAAGAGAACTTAGGAGAACTTCTCAGAGTGCCCAATATTTCATGTTGGTATCTTTAATCCAATGGCTGCATTTCTGATGATTGACATCTTTACAATTGAGTAAAGAGCTTAATCCATTACAGTTTTATTGAAGGAAAAAAGTAATGTCTGAGTGAAACACATGCTGAGAGGAGATGGGTTGAAATTTTTACAGATTAACATGTTTTCATAATACTTGGTGGCTTTATTTAAATTTATGCTAATATCTTTTTAAGAATGTGAGTTCTCTTGCTTTGAACATTCAATGCATCCTTTCATTAACCCCAGATCATCACCGCACCTTTCTTGCTGGATGGTTTAATAGCAGTTCTACTCAATAAAGAAAAAAAGAAAAGAAAGAAAAGCCAAGTCAGCATGCTATTGTGAGACGCAGGGCACACGAGAGGCACGGCCCACCCAGGAAACACAATCCACGGTGCACCGATTTGAAAACACTTATATTTCCACTCTGGGATGCTGAGTTTCTGTGAGCACATGTGAAATGTGCACATTCACATGGTCCTCCGCAATCACACGGAAAAGGATTCATTAATCAACTCCTTTTGAAATATTTCTTCAGTGCGCTGCTCTCAAAGGTTCTGAAAGAGATGATTACATCTGTGGTTTCTATTCTTTGCCAAAGAGTTTGGGTCAAGGCTCTTTGGCTCGGAGACACTTCCCTTCGTGTACTTGAGAAAGAATGTTTCATATCAAACTCGAGTTCAAGGCCATTGTTTCTATGAAAATATAATTATACAATAAAGAATTCCTATCATAAATTGGTGGTGATGGAGAAGCTATTAAGAAGCAATTCCAGCTGGTGATTGAATTCTGCAGTATTTTTGCAGCTGTAATCTCTGACAGTAGTAAAAGGCAATGTTTTCCTACCCCCGCCTTGGTCAGGAGAAGGCTCTGTGTGTTTGTCTGAGTCTGAGTGTATAAAGTACTGTTGATTTCCCTCTTCCCATTTCTCTTCTCAAGCAAGGATCCTGCCCTGAACCTCTAGATCACCAAGGAAGATTAATCCAAGTTGAGGGATGGGCAGAGGATCCAAGAAGCAGGACAGGGCTACTGTTCACAGAGTATCATCGGGAGTGGGGAGGAGGTCGTAATTGTAAAGACTTACCTTTTCCATGACCCACAATTTAAAAATAACTTTTCAGGGCTGGAGCAGGGGCTCAGCAGTTGCAGTGCCTGCCTGGCATGCACGAGGATGCAAGTTCCAACCCCAGCACCAAAGATACAACAAAGTGTCAGAGCAATGAAGGCCACATGATAAACTAAATAAAATTGACTCTCTCTCTCTCTCTCTCTTTCTCTTTCCTTCTCTCTTTAAAAAAAATAAAAATAACTTTCAACACGACCTGCTATAAACATATATGCTTATGCATATGATTACATCTACAACTCATGAAAAACATGCCTTGAAATAATATGATCCTTACTGCAGGCTGGACATTGGTATCTTTTCTTTCCATTCTATTCTGCTCTATTCTATTCCTTCCCATCTTCTCTACCTTTTCTTTTGATGAATCTCACTGTAATCTACTATACTAACATCACCTCTCTTCAACAGGGTCTTGTCCACCATTGGATGACCCCCGGGTCTGGAAGCAGACCTCCCCAGCCACCAGTATCCCAGATTATTATTTTTTAGGGGAATGGGTAATTAATAACTGCAAGGTACTTCTTTTGTTTTCTTCAGAGAAAAACTAAATCAACTTTGACAAAAGTTGGAACAAAAATAAAATCTCTTTCAAAATGGAAACAGTATTATTGGCCCCAAGATGTAAAGACGAGAAATCCTTCCCCAAATTTGCTGAGCTGTAACATCCTCTGTAGTATTAAGGAGATGAGAAGTAATTCTGTGTTCTTATAACATTGGCAAATAAGGACAAATATTTTATCTCATTTTGAAATACGCTGGTTCTTAGTGCTAAAGTGTGGAATAGAATCCCTCTTCAGAAAGTATACTTGGTTAATAAACCCATGCACATCCCCAAAGTCAACAACCACCTACACAGGAAAAACAGACATTGACCGCTAAGCCCGACACTGTGCATGGATTAAATCCGAAATTCAAGCGAGTACGAACCCTCAGGATAAAAATATGATGCTCAATTTTAGCTTGTGTTGCTTTCCTCAATACTGGCACGGATTCTAAATAACTGCTCCTGGGGCTGGGAAGGATGAGGGCAATCGGAACCTCTGTACTTTCCAGCTCTGGAGAACCATTTGCCTTGTGTGCAAGGAAACCTAAGGAAGCCACTCCCTGCTCTTTCAGGAACCCCACCTCCATGCTGGAACTCAGGAGCAACCTTTCCCACTCGGAATTCATGGGAAACGCGGCTCTTTCGCTCAGTACTTTTACCTCTTCTGCATTGCCTCTATGGTTTGTAACTCCTCCTTCCCTCACCCCTGCACTTTACACGTGCAGAAGGCCATAAGCGCACATTTCTAATCCCCTGAACGCATCTAACATACTTCGTATGTTAGAAAATTTGGTAAATTAGTATCAGACTGTGTTTTTTTCTTCTTTATTGTATTGTGTACTGAACCCGAGGTACTTTACCACTGAGTCACATCCCCAGTCCCTTTTGATATTTTTATTTTGAGACAGGGTCTTGCTAAGTTGCTTTCTAAGGCTGGCTCTGATCTTGCAATTCTCCTGCCTCCCAAGTCAAGATTACAGGCCAAGTACCATGCTGGGCAAGACTGGAAACCTATCTCTCTTCCCCCATGTTTAGGCTCCATTGCAAATGATTTTAAATTACAAGGTATTATAACTAATCAAAGCACGATTCTGGCCATTCACAGGATACTCTTCCTCTAACTGTAATAGAGACATCCAACTGTAAAATAATTCATTATATAAAAATATTAATTTATAGTAGAGCTAATTCAGGGTCCGGAACCATGACCCTTAAGAAACACCCTGCTGTGTCCTCACAGAGGCATCTTCTGTCATTAGGCAGCTATGTCTTTTTGGGCCATTGGAGGCTCTGGGTCACCCCTACCCCATCCACTCCCTCCTGAGTACTGTAAACATGGTACTACACAGGAGTAGCTTTGCTCACATGCGCACACACACACACACACACAGCATGTTCAAGAGCAAGGCACCCGCTGCTTACCTACTGCACAACTTCTAAGTGCAGTAGCAATGCCATGTTTCTAGTTTTAACCAGTTATTGGAAAGGAGCAGCTGTCTCAGAAAGTAAAACAAAGCACCCCGAAATACTCTTCTGCTGGGCTGTTCCACTACTTAACTCAAGGAAAGTTTACTGTGGTTAAAGTTATTTCCAGACATATGAACATCTGTAAGGTCTTAGAAAATATCCCAAAATCCACAAGACCTCACTTGCACAAGCCATGAACTTAGTTAACAAGTAATCAATGTGCAATTCTGACTTGAGGCTCTGTCTTCCACAGTGAGGGTAAGATGGGAGCGTTCAGGTCAGTCACCTGCTGGCTTCCTGCGCCCCTCCTCTCCTCTTCCACGTAACAGTGGAAGCTGTGCATGCTTTTCAGATAGCACCTTAATTCGACTGCCTTTTCAGGGTTTTGCAAATCTGAAATAATACTGTAATTATATAAAACGATGACTTATCACAGATGCTTGGAAATTGTGGCTTGCGGGGGGCACACTGACGGCTACTGGGCCAAATCTACCTTGAAGACTTTGATATCAATCTCAGGATGTTCAGAAGGGGAGGAATGAAGCAGAACAACGCTTCCCTTAAACAACCACATTTCAAAATCTAAAGGGGTTAGGCACAGAGTCACAATCTGCCTTCTTACAAAGAACAAATGAAAGGCCTGCCCCTCTCAGCAGCGTGGGCTGTGCACTCTATTTTCACTGATCACGCCCTACGCTGAACCATGCCCATCAGTCATCAGGGCACCCACCCCACGATTTCCTGCAAATAGCTTGATTTATCAAATAAGTTATGCCCAACGGATTTATGCCATTTTTCTTCCTGAAATTTTCCCCTTTGTCCTTCAAGGTACAAAGGTGATCTTGAGAGTTTGGCCAAAAATAATCCCACTTTATCAGAAATTCAATTTGATGCATTGAATTTTACATCCTTGAGAACATCTGTATTTAGAATGCAGGTTCCTTCCTTGTTCCTCAACCTATGTCCTTTGTGTTCCTACAGAAGACACTGCAAAAGACCTTGCACATGGTGACATGACAACTGCTTAAGAAGAGAAAACCTTAAAAAGCATGCATTCTTATTAAAGCACTTTAATAATACAGAACAGGTTTCATTATGGCATACGTGTGCATGCAAACAACATACCACAATCATGTCCTCACCAGCATTTATTGTCATCTGCATTCTTGACAACCAGCCATTCTGACTGGGGGGAGATGAAATCTCAATGTCGTTTTCATTTCCATACGCCTGATAGCTAGTAATGCTGAACATTTTCACGTAATTTTTGGTGAGCCACACTTCTCCATTTGAGAATTATCTTTCCAGTTCAATTGCCCATTGATTAGTGGGACCATTTCTTTAAAAAATAAATATATTTATGTTTTAAGATGGGGGTTGGAAAATTAAGGACCATGAACCAAGTCTGACCATCATCCACTTAGGGACAATGGGAAATTCAACGAATAGCATTTCATGAGGCTTGAACATCACATGGTACTGAAGTTTTAATGTCTGTAAATACAGTCTCTTTGGACTGCAGCCACATTTGCTGCTTACCTGTTGTTCACGGCTGCTTTCACACCACAGTGGCAAAGTTGAGAAGCAATGGCAGTGACCATATGGCCCGCAAGAACAAAAGTATCTGTTTCCCAGGTCCTTCTGAAAAGTTTGCTGGTTGCTATATTAGGAAGTTTCATGTCTACTAGAAATATAGTAATTGTGTCAAAATAGACAAAATTTTCTGCCTAATACTTCCATTTAGCTTTGGGCAAGCCACTCAGGCACTCTAAGCCACTGAGTCCTCTACTGTTGAATGCAATGGAATTAAGAGCACGAAGCTTTCAATGCAAGGATTAGCAGTATTTTTTTCAGCATAGCAATGGTGTAGTAAGTGATATTTGATATCCTTATTGCAAATTTTTTGCTTAGCCTTGCACGAAATTTTTTATTATATCTAACTGAGAAACAATAATTTATGAGAATGTTGTGTAACAAGCGACTTCTTCATTTCAGCTCTATGTCTACATGGCATGAAAAATAGTGTGTGACTGTCCTTATCTTCGCAATGGTAGTGGTTTCAATTGTCATGTTTGGGAAAATACTTCCCAGTATTATGTCTAAGACAAAAGGTGCCTATTAATCTGTGGAATCTTATCATGTCCACTGCACAAATCTCATTGGGACTGTTCTCCAACAAGTATTTACTCTCCACTGTTTTCAACTAATAACCCACCCAAGTAGGATCAGTGGGAAATACAGCAACATAAGCAGCAAAGAGCTCTCCAAAACCCCAGAGGCAGAAAAAACACCAGCTTACTTTATACTGCTGCTATCTAATGCTTGTCCCCCTCTTCTCTCATAATAGGAAGAATGGTCACAGCACTGAATATTCTCTATTGACTGGGCTACATAATTAAAGGGAGAAAAGTCATTTGTGGCCCTAAATACACTGCAGTAAATATTATTCCCTAACTAAAAAGTAAATATCCTCTCATAAATCCATGCAGCATAGGGTTCAACAGTGAATGCTTCATAATTATAATTATATGCTACTGATTATCATCTCTTTATATCTGTGCACATGTTTGAACTTAAACAATGCTTGTATGTGTACACACCCACACTCACATTCATGGGATTGGAGTGAAAAGTTATTTTCCTGTGCAAAATCAGTCCCAGTTATCAACTAGGAGACTACAAAGCTGGGAGCTCTACTACAAAGACATAAAGCTCACACAGAAACACACACATCACCATGTGCCTGTAAAACTCCGTGGATGGCAGGCACATGCCAACTGCCCTTCTCAGAACAAGAGGGCGTCGGTGGTCCTGCACAGAACAGGGACTACTAGCCCCAGCACTCATGCACTCTTCCAGTAACGCTTGCTTATCAGTGCCCTCACATCCTTGGGGGACACCATCTATGGCGGCAGTCTTTGCCACCCTCTCTGCATGGCAGATCAGACAAGCAAATAATGTCCGCATCCTTGGAGGAAATGATGCACTAGCAACCAGAGCCACCCATGATGGCAGCCTACGCACTCCACAGCCTCAGGTCCGCAGAACCTGGGCAGAATCGCCAGGGTCAGAGACTATGGTTTCATGGCTCAACACACCATGACACATCCCAGAACCAACTTGTCAGCTCTCTCTCGTGGCTTCCCTCCACAAAGAGATGCTAGATCTTCATTGGCCATGGTCCCCGGAATGTTCAGCTTCCTGTGTGAAAGCAACTTACCAGTTCACTCCCCAAGCTGGAGCCCAGGTCTGCCTGGGTTTACAGTGCCTTCGCCCTTTCTTCCCTCTCCCTCATTGTTTTTTTTTTTTTCTTCTTTTCTTTTTTTGACAAAGACTATTCTTTTGGTTAAAAGGAACACTTTCTCTCCTGTTCAGGTGACAGGTGGGGATATTACTTTTGTCTCCAGGAGTCTTATAAATAAGCAGACCCAGCTGGTATAAAGAGATGCTAATAAGTCAAAGACTAAGATAAGAGCTTAATTCCTTAGCTGCCAGGCAAAAGGTGGAAGAAGTTGGTAATTCTAATGCAGCTAGGGGGAGAGGGCTTTTTTTTCTGCCAACATCAACATTTTGTTTTTCTTCTTTTTTTTCTATATTTTCCCAATAACATACATAAATGTACATAAATGTGTGTGTGTGTGTGAGATTATGCATTTTCCAGCACTAAATGACTGCACAAATATTATCTGGCATCTGGAGTATTCTCCAAAAGATGGTGCTGCACATTCAATAAATGCTTCCCCCCAAGTCAGAATGGTGAAAAAAGATATCACCATTACCAGTCTTATCCATCTACACGGAATTTCATGTGAAGGGTAATTTTGCAAAGGAGAGAAAACTGCACAGGGGGACTTTCAAAGATGGGCACTTTTTTATTAGATGAATATGGACTTACAGTTGAGGGGAAATCATTATCAAACAATCAAGAGCAAATGCGTATTTACACAGTTAGCCAAGGCTGATGCCATGTCATAGATGCCCCCTTTGGATTCCCCGTGATTGTGATTCTCCCAGAAGAACCCCTATGTTAAAGGGATAGCTCATGGAGGTCAGAGATCTCCTTCTGAGATGATTCCCCCATATTCCCTCCCTCCAGTCTCCTAGATATCCTTCCTAATCCCTCCCCCCACCCTGCCCCTCTCCCTACACCTCCAATCCTAAGCAAGGATCCCCCTGTTTGTGTAAAAGTTCATACATTTTGAGGTTATTATGAGCTTAGCCATCTAACATATTGTTTCCAGATGTATTCTAGCTTACACAAATGAGAGAAAACTTTTGGCCCTTGAGTCTCTAAGACTGGGATACTTCACTTAGCATAATTTTTTCCATCTCCGTCCATTTGGCTGAAAAAGCCATAATATCGTCTTCTCTAACGGCCGAGTAGTATTCCATTGTATATAAGCACCAGAGTTTCCGTATCCACTTGTCGAGTGAGGGGCATCTGGGTTGGGGACATCTGAAAGACGGGCACTTTTTATAAGCTCCAATCACTCTGTCAACAATTTGACAGGCTGAGAAACGAACAAATAAGCGGGGTTTTGAATAATATCCATTTGTGTATCAATGCTTTGATGGACAAATGAAGTCCAACCACTTGCCAATCTCTGAAAGTCTTTCTCCTGTGTCTTTTTTCACTGTATACTTTTCAATTAAAATGGTGTTCCTTATGGACATTATTAGCTAGTCTTATGCAGAAACAAAAGAAAATTGGAAATCCACTGATAATCAACAACCTCATAAAATATCTGGATTAAGTCTCTCTTTGCCATTGTTTCCAAATAAGAACTCCAAAATCTGTTTAATGATGTGACATTGCTTTAAAATGATGGAAAGTCACAGCACCAAGGATAAACGGACCCTACCTTCTTTCTTTACAGTTCCTTCCAATCACAGAGTCAGGTATTCTACATGTAAGGATGCATGCACAACGTGATTGATCCCTACTGTAGAATGTCCTCCTATAACAATATGGAATTAATCATATCTCCATCTAAAATAGCACCCGGCACTGTGCATGTAACCACGGCATTCTGTCATTAGACACTGTCTCCAAGTTCCTTGATTTCAAAGAAGCAAACTGCGGGGACGTAAGCATCAATGGCGTCTGGGCATCTCATCCACAGAAATGAAAGGAGGAAAGGGGAGAGGTTGCTCACTAACACAGCAAGGGCAAGGGCCTCTGCCACCTCTCAAATTAAAATATTTATCAGCTTCTCAGGGACAGAGCTGCTTCTTTCAACACAGAACTGCAGAAATGATCCATAGGAAGGGGATTTTGTTGTATTCAAGATTTGAATTTAAGGAAATGGGGATGGAGCTGGAGAATGGGGAAGGCCTGAGGAGCAGAGAGCCAATTGGAAAGCACCTCAGGAAGCAGCAGGAGGAACCCTCAAGGGCTTTTCCACTGCCAGGGCCTCTGTAATAAATGTTGAGCAGAAAGAAAAAACAAAATAACTCCTAGGAAACAGAAGATAGAAAGTGTGCAGGAGAAAGATTTTGCACAGTTGAGAACAGCAGAAAAACACACATAAAATACCTTGTATAAGGCTTACCTGAGGAGAGGCAAGCAATGGCGCTCATTATTTCTGTGCAAACTTCCACACATGGCTTGAAACTGGCAATCATGAATTGCATGAGGAAAAGCCCTAGTTCCACACTGGTGAGCTTTTGCACAAGGTCAAACTCATAAAACGATTTGCAAGATGGTACGGACATTGCAAAATGGAAATATAAATCACATTTAAGGACCTATTCTCCCACATCTTGGGTAGTGGGAGAGATGAATCAGCAAGGATTACATGAAGCAAGATACCCGGGACTGCGTGTTCACTCCTCATTCCAGGAAACCTGTCCATTCCTCCAGAGGGAAAGAGGTGGCAGACCAACACAGCGGCCACACCACAGCCTGCCAATCATCACACCATGCTCCAGGATTCTGACCTGCTCAGCCACTGGGCACTCCAAGAAAATTCCTAGCCAGCTGCCAAGAACTGAGCACCAAGATGTCTACCTTCAGAGCAGCTCTGAGAAGGAGGGACATTCCCTCTGCAGAACCTTCCAGCTTCTGTCCATCCGTCAAGGCCGTCCCCTGGACAGCAGTCGCCTTCCCTCAGTGCTTCCCAGTGCATACCTAGGTCTTCAAGCACCACCATATGTCTCCCAAACACAGGTCAGCACCAAATCCCCCACTCTGAAGCACCGAGGAGGAGCCGCTTTTCTCGCTTTTCTGTAAAAGTATCAACAACACATTTTGCTCACAGAAGCTATGACGCAACCGAAAGCCACCAGAACGGAATTCAGGCAATCTAGAAAAAGTCCCTACTGGGCCAACTACTAGCTGTGGGACTCAGGACAAGGACCTGAGATGCTTCAAATCACACTTCTCCTGTTTCCATACGACACGCAGGTACGAACACATGTGTGGGTGTGCCAGGCATGCTGATTCCATCACATCCAAGGGTCATGGTCCTCTACACATTTTCTTACTTAACTTCTTCCCTCAAGTTCTATCTTCCAATCATCTAGAGCTTGCTGATTACAGGGGCTAGCACCTTTTTCTCAGACTCTGCCTACTTCTTCTTTTTCCTGAAATGTATCCTTGAATTCCACTTCTCCGTGTTGACTTGGAGATCTTACACACCTCAGCTGAGGCGCTCTCTGCCTCTCTACTCCACCAGGGGTTCTGGTCTTCCTCCTCCCAGCAAGGCTCCAAACCTCACCCTTAGATAGTATCTCTGGTTGCTGTCACTATAAAAGGCCTCTCCAACTTGATCTCCTATCCTGATACCAGGAGACACTGGTATTGACAATGATTCCAATCCTTTGGTTCCCCCAGTCTTCTGCTCTTACCAGATATTCTTCAAGCACAGTTTAGGACAGATAGTAAAATGGCTAGGTAGTCAGGACCATGGGCCCCATTCAACCTCACCTAGAAGCTGCCAGAAGAGTGACTGACAGGTATGCTCAGGGCCATCACATGCAAAAAGACCATGAGGTCACCTGTGGGAGGAATTCCTTTGTCCCAGAGACAGGAAAACTAAGTGGGGGGTATACAGCTAGAAAAATCTGGCCATCTGTTTTACATAAACTTTAACCAAGGATGTTGGTGCTCAGTTTCAATGCCTGTTTTACATAGATTTCAGCCAATGATGTTGGCTTTTCTCAATGCCTGCTTTATGTCCATCTTCTTTCTTTTTTAAGAGAGAGGGACAGTGAGAGAGAGAGAGAGAGAGAAACAATTTTTATTTAGGTTTTCGTTTGACTTCTGTTGCTCTGAGACTTTGTTGTGTATGTGGTGCTGGGGTTTGAACTCCTGTCCTCACGCAAGCCAGGTGAGCGTCATAACCGCGGAGCCACTGTTCCAGCCCCTGCACATGCATCTTAATCAAGGCTCATACCCAAACCAATACAATCCCTGGCCTGACCTCCATTAGACGATGTCCTGCTTCCAGGTACCCCTCCGCCTTGCGGAGTCTCTGCTCTCATTCCTTAAATAAATCCTAGACCTTTTACTCCTCCTTCCGTGGTTGTCCATGGATTTTATTCTTCAAATTTGTGAGACAAGAACCCAGAAGAAGATTGGCATTGAATTCCTGGGGTGAATTTCCACACCAAGAGCTGCAATGCACTGATCAACAGTAACGGGGAGAAACCCAGCTCTTAGCTGGGGAGCTGCTAACACTATTTCAGCTGCAGAAATCTGCAGCCAGCCCAAATTCCCAGTTTTAACTGGGAATAGCTACAAACACTGAAAACGGGCTACTTTGGCTGCTGGAATCTGTAGTCTGCCCAGACTCCATTTGCCAGCGGGAGCAGAGAATCTGGCCTCATCTCAAAAACCCTGCATCAGTACTGACAATAATTTCAATCCTTTGGTTTCCCCAGTCTTCGGCTCTTACCAGATACTCTTCAAGCGCTTCAAAACTCAGTGTGCCCAAAACACATCCAGACCCCTGCGTTTTCTGTGCTTCTGTACCAGGGATTGAACCCAGGAGTGCTCAGCCACTAACCCACATTCCTTTTTATTTTTTATTATCTTTTTTATTATGAGACCGGGTGTCACTAAATTGCTTAGGGCCACGTCAAATTGCTGAGGCTGGCTTTGAACTTGCGATCCTCCTGCCTCAGCCTCCTGAGCCTCTGAGATTACAGGTCAGGGCCAGTGCTTCTGGCTTCTGGCTTTCTTATTTCTGCTAATGGCCACATTATCTCCCAACTCGATTTCAAAACCTCACATGCTCTCTCCCACGGCCTCTTCTCCCTCACTGGCACGACCATCTAATTGTCATATCCTTTGAATTATGACTTTAAATTACTCTCATCTCCATTCTAGTTTTGTGTTTTACTGCAACTGCCATAGTTCGAGCATTTAAGTTATGCTGCGCATGGCCCATCTTGCCCTATCATTCCAGCTGTGGAACACATACACAAACTCAACCAGCTCATGACATCATTGTATACCATATCAATAATAGAAGATATAAGATTCAATAATTATATTATCAACATATAATAACACATCAGCTCCCAGTTACGATTCTCAGCCTATGTCAGTGCACCTTGTTTCCATTTCACTGAAGCATTCCCGGATCTGGAAACGTGGGACCGAATGGGCTGCTGTGATACCTGCTAAGCAAGGCTTCCCCTTTCAGCTTCCCTTCCTTCCACGCATCTCACAAACAACAGCCTGCAGCAATGTTTCCCCAGCAAAGCTAGGGAGGCAACCTTCCCTGCCTATCGTCTCTTTCAGCTTTGCCTCCACCGCTTCTCTTCATCCACGTTCAGGGCATGGGGTCTACACCTGTAATGTCCAATAAGAATAAGGTGCAAGACACATTTAAGTTTCCCTGCCACGAAACAGGAAATGATTCAGCTGAAATTCACATCAATCGTATATTTGACAGAACTCAAAATATTAAAATGCGTTAAGTGAATATACAATCACTATAGAAATTTTCATATATTTCCATCCTTTTACTTGAGTGCATCTTTGAAATCGTAGGTGAAGAACACACCTATGGCAAATCTGTATTTGTTCTAACCACACCACTAGACTGGACGATGCAGAAGTAGCTAAACACAGTTTTGATTTGATCCACAGGGACACTTAATAACTGCATGTGGCTTCAGTCAAAGTAGCAACCTTTCTGTACCTCAGCTTCCTTCTGTGAAGTAATGCTATCTACTGCATAGGGTTGCCATGAGAACGGAACATGCACAAATTCTTGGATGAGCCTGGAGAACACTGGTGCTATGCGGAATGCGCAGACACAGGGAGACGAAGCCACGCGACGGCAACTGCCCGTAGCATCTAGAACGGTCGACCTTCAGAAGCACGAGAAGAAGAGGCAGTGAGACGACGGTCAATGAACACAGTGCTCCTTCCATCTTTAGAGATGCTTTGGGAAGGGGAGGGGACGGATAAGGGTGGGTAATTGGGGGGAGGCTCTTGGGGGTAAATCTAATTTTCAGTATATATATATATATATATGTATATATATGTATATTTTTTCGTTAAAAAGAATATATGCATATCATATTATTACTTTATATACATTTATGATTGTACAATAACTAAATTTCTTAATAAAAAATAAATTAAAAAAAGAAAAAAGAACACAGTGAATCAGGAGTGTTCTGCGCATCATGCTGAGTACAGCTGGAGACTTGGAAATCATTGGGAAAGTGGATTGCACAGAGAAAATAGCAGGTGCAGGGGTGAATGCTAATGAGGTTGACAACCATTCCGTAACGCGCGCATGTGTGCACGCACACATCAGAACATCTCACTATATGCCACAACAATACATACAGCGCTGACGTGTCATGAAAAACACAGCGTTTTAAAACGAAGTTGCCCGACACGATGGATTGCTTGGGCCAGGGTTGACATGCAAGTCTCGTTACTCACGCCAGCTGTGGTCAGTATTGTGTTACCTATTCCACCTTCCGTCCAGAGACGGAGCCAACGCTAAGCTATGTCTCCCGCCTGACCTCTCAGATTATGCCCAGGCTTAGCACAGTGGTTACGTTCACGGGCTGGGGGCTAAGGCTGTCTGGCAGGTTTAGCGTGTTGCTGGCGATTGAACCCAGGGCTTCACTCAAGCTCTGCCACTGAGTTACTCCCCTGCTTCACAGACTGTCTTCTGAATTCCAGCTTGATCCCTTTGGATGCGTGAATTTTAGGGAGTTCCTAAACTTGTTCAGAACTCAGTCCCTCATTTGCAAAAGAGAGGTAAGAACAGAGCAAGGCTCACAGGTTCAGTGAAGGACTTAACAATATTATTCAGGCAGGCCCTTAGCTTGGTGCTCAGTATATACTAAGTACTCAATAAATGTTCAGTATCATTAATATTCAGGCAAATCCCTTAGTTTAGTGCTTGGTACACAGTAAGTGCTTAATAACTGTTCAGAACAATAATCATCCAGGCAAGAGCCTTAGCTTGGTGCTTGGTATACAGTAAGTACTTACTGATTGTTCAGTGTAATTATTATTCCTACAAGTCCCTTAGCTTGGTGCTTGGTATACAGTAAGTACTTACTGATTGTTCAGTGTAATTATTATTCCTACAAGTCCCTTAGCTTGGTGCTTGGTATACAGTAAGTACCTACTGATTGTTCAGTGTAATTATTATTTCTATAAGGCCCTTAGCTTGGTGCTTGGTATACAGTAAGTACCTACTGATTGTTCAGTGTAATTATTATTCCTACAAGTCCCTTAGCTTGGTGCTTGGTATACAGTAAGTACCTACTGATTGTTCAGTGTAATTATTATTTCTATAAGGCCCTTAGCTTGGTGCTTGCTATACAGTAAGTACTCAATAAATGCTCTGTATAATTATTATTTTAGGGCTCTAAATTATTATTCTGTCTCTCCATGAACACTGTCTTCATCTGTACAAGTGCATACTCAGAACTTCTATGCCACTCTGTTTTTCTTAAACTAGGGTGTGCATCATGTCATTTTTTCCGTCTTTGTTTACCTGCAGCTTCCTCTCTTCTCCAGGGACAGCAGCATGTCCCTGCTTGGACCCCTCCACACCACTTATCCCAATGCCCTACACGATGCACAGGCACCATATTCAGGCTTCTCCATAGCTCTGCAGAATGACGGCCTGAGCTGGGATGTATGGGGTGCACCAGAGAGAGGAAGGAAAAGAGAGAAGACAGGTGGGGAGCAAGGCTGGGGCAGCGCTCCAGGTGATCCGAGCTGCCCTGGGAAGGAGTCGGTGGGGGAGATGGGGAGAAGGACCAGCCCACTCTACTGCAGCACAAACTTCACTTTCTCTTGTCCTCAAGACTTGCTTGGACGGTGCAGGCTGTGGACCACAATCAGAGCTGTAGTTGAGGCGTGCATACACGCATGCACATGTGAGGGTACGTTTGTGTGTGCCTGAGTGTTTGTCTTATGCTCAAAGTCCCCATTATTCACAAATTCATAAGTAAGACTGCACCTTCACAGGGCAGGAACCCAGTCCCTTCAGCTCTGCTAATGCATCTCAGTTCATGGAAAGGCATGAGATGTACAGGGGTATTTGAAACCACTTTAAAAAAAAAATTGAGGGACGGTGAGAGAGAGTAGAGTCAGAGAGAATTGATTTTTATTTATTTATTTGTTTCATGTGGCTTTCATAGATCCAAAACTGCATTGTGTACATGGTACTGTACTGGGGTTCAAACCCGTGTTCTCGCACATGCCAGGCAAGCGCTGTAACCACTGAGCAACTACTTCAGCCCCTTGAAACCACTTTTATGAGATGTGTACTTGAAGGCAGCTTAACATTTAGGCGACAGTCAATTAAACTGGTTTGAATGAGCACTTTATTTTTAGGAGTCAGTGAAGTAATTATTAGATACTTTTGAGACAATAGCTATCTACTTTAAGTGCTAAATAAAATGCTGGGTTTTATTTAAGCATGTTTTTGCTACTCTAATTATACTTTTTTATTTTTTATTTTTTTGATACTGGGGATTGAACCCAGGGATGCTTTACCACTAAGCCACATTCCCAGTACCCAACCCTTTTGGGTTTTTCATTTTTTGTTTTTTGTTTTTTTGGGGATTTCTTTTTCTTTTTCTTTTATTCATTTATTTTCCAGCCAGGGTCTCACTAAATTGCTGAGGTTTGAACTTGCAATCCTCCTGTCTCCAGAGTTACTGGGATTATAGGCCTAGTTTCTAGTTATAGTCCTCACACAACTTAAAGTTCTCTGAAGTCCTTCTTAGTTACCATTAATCTTACCAAAAAAAGTTCACTATGCAAAGTTATCAGTGATCAAGGTTATAAGAACAAAACACATCGAAGGTGTTTGCATCTTTCACTGGTTCTCACACACACACTGTGATAAACTGTCAAGATTTAAACAGGAAAAATGAAAAGCAATCTAAGATTTAGGCTGCAGTGATGCCGGGGATGATGTGAAATAAGTTTATCTGTAAAAACACGGAGGATGTCAAGATTTATAAGCAGTGATCAGTGACATCTCCATTTCACCAGTATCACCGCCATCATATCACATTACACAGGGCACAGCCACCAGAGGAGAAGTGACAGCCATCTGAGTTTATGGCAACACTTTCTGGAAGTGCCACATTCGACACCACACACCACGCACTCAGACAGCTCCAAATCTAATCTGAGAGGAACCAGCGTCCAGCAGATCCCTTCATCCTTCTCTCAGTGATCACAAGAGTGGTGCCATTAAATTCAATTAAAATATTTCCCATCTTTGGGAGGATGTTGAAAAGTGGATTTTCCATTCAAAGCACTCCTCCATCACCAACTGGACAAATAGCACCTACTCCTGTCAAAAGGACATGGAAGAGGATGAATGCTGTGATCGGAGGGCGTGCGGAGCTGGCGAGGATGTATCTGCACACACTGAGACTACCGGACTCAAAAAAGCAGATTTCATGATTTCAAACGGAGCCCAGAGGTAGCAATTATGTCTGCACACGGTGTACGTGCCCAAATAGACAAGGTGAAAGGAAGCCGAAGTTCACGTGCGGTGGCCCTGCATTTAGCCTTGATTACAATATGCACTTTAAGGAAGATTATCAAAATCATCTCTTCGGGCATGATCCGTAGTCTCGGTTATGATACATTTACGGAAGCCTATGAGTAGAATGTGCTTCCGTTGACCCCCTGACTGCTGAACTAGATACATACATAGTTCCAGGGTCTCTGGGGTTATGCAGAACCGGGAGTAGGCTAGGTCTGGGGGTAGGAGGTATTGATGGCTCTTTATGCCTCCTCAGCCAGGAGTGGAGCCAGATCAGCATTTGGGAGGCAGCAGCTGCTGTTCCTTCCACCTCTCTGATCCACATCCACAGACTCAGCTCTGCTAGCCTGGCTTCCCTGTGACTGCAGGTGAGCTGGCCACCAGCAGGAAGTCAGACTTCAGGAAGCCTCCCTCAGATCCACCAAGAGAAAGGACACCTTCCATGAAGTCTGAACCAACAGTCCTGGTGTCGATCAAACCTGAGGCCAATCACCACAACAGATGGAATGGTTCACCTTCAGACCTTCATAGCTTTGCACAAGGTCAGGGTCTCCCAGTCCACGTGGCTGCAGCACTGACAGTGGAGATATTTCCATCATATCCACTAAAAATGTGGTTGTCATCAATGCCTCTCCCCTGCCAGGATGAGTGCCTTCTAGAA
>PVKS010020427.1:0-36827 GCA_004027875.1 Aplodontia rufa | reverse complement strand
AAAAATCCTTAATAAAATTTTAGCTAATCGGATACAAAAGCACATTAAAAAGATAATTCATTATGATCAAGTGGGCTTCATTACAGGAAAACAAGGTTGGTTCAATATACATAAATCAATAAATGTAATTCACCACATAAACAGAATTAAAAACAAAAATCATATAATCATCTCAATTGATGCAGAGAAGGCATTTGATAAAATTCAACACCACTTTATGCTCAAAACTTTGGAAAAGATAGGGATCAAGGGAAGATACTTTAACTATGTCAGATTCATTTACGACAGACCCATAGCCAACATTATCCTCAATGGAGAAAAACTGAAAGCATTTCCACTGAATTCAGGTATGAGACAAGGCTGTCCGCTATCCCCACTCTTGTTCAATATAGTCCTTGAAACCCTTGCCAGAGCTGTCAGGCAACACAAGGAAATCAAAGGTATTCGTATAGGAAAAGAGGAAGTTAAGTTATCTCTATTTGCAGACAACATGATTTTATACCAAGAAGACCGAATAACATCGGCCAGAAAACTCCTAGAGCTTATAGGTGATTTTAGCAAAGAAGCTGGCTACAAGATTAACTCCAGCAAAACATGAGCGTTTCTTTACACCAGCAACATATCCGCAGAAGAAGAAATCAGGAAATCTCTCCCATTCACCATCACTTCCAAAAAAATGAAATACTTGGGCATTAACCTTACAAAGGATGTTAAGAACCTCCACAAAGAAAACTATCAAACACTAAAAAAAGAAATTACAGAAGACCTGAGTAGATGGAAAAACATTTCATGCTCATGGTTAGGAAGAATCAATATAATAAAGATGTCCATTCTACCCAAAGCCCTTTACAGATTCAATGCAATCCCCATCAAGATACCTATGGCATTCTTCACAGATATAGAAAAAGCAATTTGCCAGTTCATATGGAATAACAGGAGGTCCCGACTAGCCAAAACACTACTCTATAGAAAGGAAGAAATAGGGGGTATCTCAATCCCTGACCTGAAATTATACTACAGAGCTGTAGTAGCAAAAACAGCATGGTATTGGTATAAAAACAGAACCAAAGATCAGTGGAACCGAATAGAAGATCCTGAGACAAACCCCCATATCCTTAACTATTTGATATTTGATAAAGGGGGCAAAAGTATAGTGTGGAAGAAAGATAGCCTGTTTAACAAATGGTGTTGGATAAAATGGACAGCCATATGTAGACAACTGAAGCTGGATCCTTATCTTTCACCCTGCACAAAAATTAAATCAAAATGGATCAAAGACCTGGATATTAAGCCAACAACTTTAAACTTACTAGAAAAAAAAGTAGGGTCAACACTACAGCATATAGGAGTCGGCCGCTTTTTCCTTAGTAGAACTTCTATGGCGCATGCTGTAAAATCAAGAATAAATTAATGGGATGCAATTAAACTAAAAAGTTTCTGCACAGCTAAAGATCTAGTCAAGAGCATCAAGAGAGAACCTACAGAATGGGAGAAAACCTTTGCCTGCTACACCTCAGACAGAGGGCTAATATCCAGAATACACAGGGAACTAAAGAAACTGAAGTCCAAACTCACAAATAATCCAATCAGTAAATGGGCTAAAGATCTCAAAAGGAACTGCTCTCCAGGGGAAGTCCAGAAAGCCCATAAATATATGAGAAAATGCTCCACATCATTTAGCTATAAGGGAAATGCAAATCAAAACTTCAATGAGATACCACCTCACTCCTATTAGAGTGGCAAAAATGAAGAATACAAACAACAACAGAAGCTGGAGGGGCTGTGGGAAAAGAGGAACACTGTTACACTGCTGGTGGGACTGCAAGCTGGTTCATCCACTATGGAAAGCAGTGTGAAGAATCCTCAAAAAATTAAGGATGGAACCACCTTATGACCCAGCTATCCCACTCCTGGGTATTTTCCCAAAAGAGTTAGAATCAGCATATTATAGCGATGTGGCTTCCTCAATGTTTATAGCAGCTCAATTTACTATAGCTAGACTATGGAACCAACCTAGATGCCCCTCACTCGACGAGTAGATACAAAACATTTGGTACATATATACAATGGAATACTACTCAGCCATTACAGAAGACGACATTATGGCTTTTGATATCAAATGGATGGATATGGAAAGAATTATGCTAAGTGAAGTATCCCAATCTCAGAGACTCAAGGGCCGAATGGTTTCTCTCATCTGTGGATGCTAGAATATATGAGGAAGCAGTAGGGTAGACGGCTAACCTAACAATACTTCAAATTGAATGACTCTCAGAGTAATAGGGGGATGGCTCACTAGGATACTTGGAGGTGTAGGTAGGGGGATGGGGAGGAGGGAGGGTGTATGAAGAACTCATAGGAGACTTCAGAGTGGGAATATGGGGGAACCACCCCAGAAGCCAATGTCATTCCTCCATGAGATACCTGTTTAATGCATGAGTTCTTCTGGGGGAAATTGCAACAGGTGAAACCCAAGGTGGTCATCCATGTTTTGGCATTACCCCTGGATGACAAAGTATATGTACATTGAGTACTGTTGGTTTGATAATGTTTCCCCCTCAATTGTATCTCTATATACTTCTAATAAAAAAAAAAAAAAGAATTATTCCAGGGGCTGGAGAGGTGGCTCAGCGGTTACCGCGCTTGCCTGGCATGCATGAGCACACAAGTTTGAACCCCAGCACCATGTACACAATGATGTCTCTGAGCAACAAAGGCCACATGAAAAACTAAATAAAAATTGTTTCTCTCTCTCTCACTGTACCTCTCTCTTTAAAAAAAAAAAAAAATCATTCCAAAAGATGATTTCTCCGTCCCGTGATTGTGTAATTCATTTTCAAGAGCTCCTAATCCAGCATTTTTAGTATGACATTGTAGTCAAGTCAAAGACACAAAAAGACAGAGTCCTGGACTTTGAGGACTTGTGGTATCAAGTAGTTAAGGAGATAAAGCATTTATAAATAAATGACTAAGACACAATATATTACGTGAAACTTTGCAGATAAAGAAAACAGAAAATAAGTCCTAAAAAATGTAACTTTTATTCCGGGGATATATTTGATTAAGTATGAAACAGGAGGTAAAAAGTTGAGAGAGAAAACAACTGACAACATTTGTATGAAAAGAATAAGAAACTTATTAGAGAAGGACAATGACTAGAGAAAATAGGACTAATATACACTAGTTCATTCTCTCCTCCAACCCCACATTCCACCCTATATCCCAACCACCACAGATCTCATTCCTCTGAGGACTTAAGAGCCTGAAAAATATGCTCTCGGTCGCTACCACTTTACCTTTCATTTATTCCTCAATGCTCTGCCAGCTGGTTATTCATTTATTGGTAGCAGGGATTGAACCCAAGGATGCTTAACCACTAAGTCACATTCCTGGCATTTTTTATTTTTCATTTTGAGATAGGGTCTCATTAGGTTGTTCAGGGTCTTGCTAAATTGCTGAGGCTAACTTTGAACTCACCATCCTCCTGCCTCAGCTTCCCAAGTCACTATGATTACAGGCATGCACCACCAAGCCCAGCCTATTTGGTTTTAGTCCCACTACTCCACTGAAGCTATTCCTCCCTTCCCCTACCCAACCCCTTTTCTTGCTCCCTTTTTAGTACTGAGGATTGAACTTCATGGTGCTTAACCACTGAACTATATTCCCAGCCATTTTTAAAAATTTATTTATTTTGTGACAGGATCTCCTTAAGTTGTGTAGGGCCTCTCTAAATTGCTCAGGATGGCTTTGAATTTCTAATCCTCTTGCCTCAGTCTCCCAAACTGCAGGGATTACAGGTGTGTGCCACCACACCCAGAGAAGCCATTCCTCTTACTACTCAGCCCTTATTTACTCTTTGGTAATCTGACACTACTGACCACTCCCCTACTTTTATGGTTTCCGTGACATTATTCTTGGTTAACCTCCCAGTCTTCCAACTACTCTTCCCTCTCTTACCTGTGTCAACTTCTCTTCTTCCACACACCTCTCCCATGGGAGCAACCATTTTATTTTGTTTTTAATTTATTTTTATTTGTGCATTATAGTTTTACATAATGATGGGATTACTTGTCACATATTCCTAGATGCACACAATTTTGTTCAATATTCCCCCACACCCCTCTACCTCCCTCCTCCCATCCCCCGATTCCTTGGCTTTCTTCTGGGTCCTATATTGTTCCGAAAAAACTCAAATACAGTGACATAATTCTTATACCTACAAAGAACATTTTTTATGTATATGGCTATAGTATATACAGTGACATTTATAATCGCTTGGAATTACCTTGCTTTATCTCAGTTCCAACATTTCCCCTTCTCCTCCCTTCCTGTCATACCTTGTTATTCTTCAAAATATTTCACAATAGGATTAAACATTTACGTTTTTGTACAGGTATGCAGCATAGCTTGTTCAACTCTTATGAAGTATCTTGCAACTGTATCACATAAATATTAACATTTTGCATTTTTTGTTCTATGGATCTAATACATGAGTTTGTCTACTTTAACTCCCAAGCCTGGGTTTAGGTCCAGCCTCCATAAATGAGGGAAACCATTCAGCCCTTGACTCTCTGGGTTTAGATAACTTCGCTGAGCATGATTTCTTCCAATACCATCCACTTACCTTCAATAGAAGCAGTATCATTGTTTCTAATAGCTGAGTACAACTCCATTGTATATATATACCAGAGCTTTTGGATCCATTCATCCAGTAAGGGGCATCTGGGTTGGTTCCATAATTTAGCTATTGTAAATTGAGCTGCTATGAACATGGATATTGCTGTGTCACTGCTATGTGCTGATTCTAACTCCTCTGGGAAAATACCCAGAAGAGGGATAGCTGGGTCATATGGTGGATCCAACCCTAATTTTTTGAGGAGCCTCCACACTGCTTTCCAGAGCAGCTGGACCAGTCTGCAGTTCACCAACAGCAAACTAGTGTTCCCATGGGAGCAGCCATTTTGATTCAGTCTATCCGTATTTCCTAAGCTACCTCACCTAAACATGAGATCAACTACCATTATCACTAATATGACTTTCAAATCTTGCTCAAGCTCAAACATTTGCATTGCAAATTCATATCCACAAGTCTAACAGAACACTTTTCTGTGTGGTTGTCTCACAGGCACCTCACTCTCAACATGCCCAAGTGAGATAACAGTACCCTTTCTTACCTCAAATACTGCTTTTACTCTTGAATTTGCTACTATGGCTTCAGGCAATATCATTCTCATCAATCAAGAAACCTACAAATATTTTGGATTATCCTGCTCTCTTCTCTTACATCCAATCTGTCTTCTTAATTCCACATTTTAACATTTCTAGTGTTTAATTCCTCAAATCTATCCTTACTGCTATTACCTTTGTTCAGGATCTTACTATATCATTGGATATAAGAGTCCATCATTCCTGACGCCAATAATGCAAAGTTATAATCCATGTACTTTGGCACCAAAAAGATTAATCTATTTCATTAACTGTCCTCATTCCTCAGATCTCTAATTGACTCTTTTTTTAATGCTTACTCTTGTTTTATAACTACTTGTCTATTAAGGATCTAATAAATTCCCTGTCTAAAATCAATAGCTATACATATTTCAGAACTCTGTTCGAGTAACTTTTTACCAGAACCTGAATTCTTGTGTTTGTTAATTTTCTTTTACGGTACTGGCTTTCCTGAAACATTTGGAGATTCTTATCTTTGTACTGGGGATTCTGTTACACTCTGCTGGCTTTTGATACAACTCAGAAAGTAACAGTCATCTCACATTGCTTTCAGTAAGAGTGGAGAAGGAACAGAACGTGCCACCAAACAGGGTCCTCACTGCCTGATTTTCCAGGCATAAGTATATCCAGGACAGTAGACCCAGGCTCCTACATGCATTTCTCATATGGAAATAGACCTTCTGCTTATGGGTGTTAAAATGTACAGACGTCTGAACTGCCTGGCTGCTGAAACTGAGCAATGTTAATAAATCACCCTATTCAATACTCTGGAACCCTTTCTGCTTCCACTTACACCCCACCTCTGAATATGAGTATTACCCACAGAACTGCCTGTCAGTTTTCAGAAATTCTTTAGTTTCTGATTTACCAACAGTTCCCCTTCTTGTGTCTACACATAGCTACATTTTCCTGTTACTTCCACAGGTTCGGTAAAGAAAAGCAAAAAAAAAAAAAAAAAAAGTAGTGAGTATTCAGTAGGCCTTCTTGATGGTGGCCAGAACAACTTCCCTAAAATGCAGATCACATCATGAATCGCTTTCTCAGAGGCACCTGATTCCTACAGACTCTAAATGCCTTAGCATCATATTCAAAGTCCTCCATATGCTAATTGATAAACTTCTCACACCTGCCCATTATCCACATACCATCCCTCATGGTCTAGCCAGAACTGACTGACCATATGCAGCATTCTTTTCCAGACCTTTCTACCTTTGCTTCCATCATTCTGTCTCTAATGTTTCCTCCCCCAGCCTTGACTCTTTTTAGTCCAAGGCATTCTTTAAAACCCAGTTTCAAAAGGTAGGGAAGAGATACATAACAAAGTACTAATAGCGGTTGTTTTCCTGATTTATGCTTACCTATAATTTTTATAAATTAAGAATACTTCTTTTATTAGGGAGAAAAAGGGTTTTTTTTCTAGTTTTGATACTCTGCTTAGGGCTGGGAATGGTGGCCTGTAATCACAGTGACTTGAGAGGCTGAGGTAGGAGGAGGATGATAAAATTCTTTCTCTTTAAAAAACAAACAAAAAAAAAAAGACTGCTTAAGCATCCCTTCCTTGGTTAACTTGATGAGTCAAAAAAGTACACTTCCTCTTTGTGCCACCATGCTGCCATGTTATACCCACACACACACTTTTTTAAAGAGAGAAACAATTTTATTTAGTTTTTCCCTCATTTTTGTTTCTCCGAGTCTTAGTTGTGCATGTGGTGCTGGGGTTTGAACCTGAGTCTTCACACATGCCAGGCAAGTACTCCAATCACTGAGCCACCACTCCACCCTACACCCCTTTTTTATTATACTGTTTTGAATTTTTTCTTCCACTACTAGACCAAAATCTCCTTGAGGCCAATCTACATCATCTCCATCTTTCTCTTCTGAGCTAAAAGAATCTGAAAACTTGTACATGTCAAATGTATGCTAGATAAATGGTGTTTTAAGTCAGTTGTTTTTGCTGCTGTGACCAAAAGACTTGACAAGAACACCTTTTTTTAAAAGAGAGGGTAAGAGAGTTGATTTTTATTTTTAATTTTCTTTTTTATATATTTTTAAAATTTTTTTATTAAGGAGATATTGTATAATCATAAAATGCACATAAAATAACAATATGATATGCATATACTCTTTTTTTAAAATCAACTTTATTTAGTTTTTCATGTAGCCTTTGTTGCTCCAACAGTCATGAACGTGGTGCTGGGGTTCGAACTTGGGTCCTTATGCCTGCTAGGCAAGCTCTGTAACTGCTGAACCACCACTCCAGCCTCAATATGCATACATTCTTAAACCAGAATTACCTCCACATTGTCCAAATCCCAGTATCTTGAATCTTCTATATTTTGCCCCTACAAACAATATAAATGCTTAGTTTGAGAATTTTCTAGAATTGAATTATTGCATCAGTGTTATTTGGATTTTCAGTGGGGTAGAGTATGCTACACTGTTGATTGACTCCCTAGATACCTCCCTATTCTCCCACATTCTCCCCTCCCCCAATTATCCCTCTTTAATTTTTTTTTAGAAGAAAGTGAGAGAAAAAGAAATAATTTTTTTTTGTCTGTTTTTTTTTTTTTCCTCCACTTAGTTGTGTACATGGTGCTGGGGATCAAGTCCAGGTCCTCCTGCATGCCAGGCAAGCACTCTACCACAGAGCCACCTCTCCAATCCGTGATGAGAAAAAAATTTTAAAGAGAAAAATTTTATTTGTGGGCTTAGTTTCAGAAATCTCAGTCCTTTGATCACCAACTCCTTTTTTCTGGGATGGAGGTGAGGCGGAACACCAAAACAGAAGGGTATGGCAGAACAAACAGGCTCAGGTCAGGATCATCAGGAAGCAGAGAAAGACAAAATATATACCCCAAAGGCATGCCCTGTGGGAACCACCTCCTCCAGTCACACCTTACCTGCCTCCAGCTATCAGTTAATCCCATCAGAAGATTGATTCACTCATAAGCCAATCATTTCACTTTAAACTTTCTTGCATTGTCTCACACATGAGCTTTTGGGGTACACCTAAACCATAACCAACAGCAAAAATATCAACTAACTGTAGGAGTTAGGAAGGGACAGTTTCAAGTTTATATGAACTGGTCCTGAAAGTCATTTAATTTTTCTTTGAAAGCAGTTAAGTATACACAGACATTTAAAGATGTGAGAAAGATATATAATAAGTATACAGTTGTAGATGTTTAAGCTGGAAACATTTTCAAGAGAACATCAAATTCAAGCCCTTATGTTACAGATTAAAGAACTGCACACCAGAGACAGAAACTGACTTGCTCAAGCTCAAAGTATCTAAAAAAAAAAAATATGGATTACAACCCAGGTGTTCTGATTCCCATTACAAAGCTCACTGAACTTCATTTACTTATCTCTATCACTATTTTTTCATTTTTTGAGACTTTCCTGCTTGAATAAAAGTTCTCCCAACATGCACTATTACCTAGTTTTTAGTCTATGAGAATTTTGGCAGAGCTTGCCCATGAATATGAAGTCTCTTGAAGACACCTATTAGTTCTCAAACTAGGTATTTCACCAAGTGACCAAATAACATACAAAGGTATAAGACTTCCTCTTCTGATGAATATGGTCTGTACGTCCTAAAAAACAACAAACATTAAAAAAGTATCTCAACACTGAAAGCAATGTGGATTTCCCAAATCAGCATATTTGTGAACTAGTGAAGAAATAAGTTTTTGTCACTTTGCTTTTGGTAATGTAATATCCTCTTCCTTCTATTTTGGAAACAAAAAGCAAAGATACAGAATTGTAATCAAAACAGAATTTGCATTATTTCCAGGCACTGAAAGTAGTCTTCTACTACAACAGTATTCTATACGACTATTTTTTATTATGATGAATTCTGCTGAATATGATCATTTTTTATTATGAGGTTATAACACTGATGATGAGTCTATAAAGAAATCTGACTTCTGAAACTCAGAAAAGCGACAAAGTGTTCCCATCCACCCACTCACAACACAGAGAAGCACCCAAGCAGTCAACTCTCCATGACTCGGCTACCTGAAACCCTACAATGGCACCCAAGCAGCCCTGGAACACTGACAGGTGCCCATCCAAGGCCACTGATTCAACATTGTCCCACTGCAACCCTCAGTCACTGACAATCACCCCACCCCATCCCCACTCTAGGGAGCCACTCAGGCCTGCCAGAGTGGTCCAATCCCCATGATCCACCCAGACATGGACAAGGTGACCTGCCAACATTACAGGCTACACCATGCAAGTACTCGATGAACTCTCCCCATCTGAAAGAGCTGCACCACAATGGACAGAGCAATCCCACAAATTGCTACAGCCTAGGCCACTGACACACCCACAGGAATCATCAACACGTTGATAACAGTTGAAAAACCTACATAGAGATTACACCACTGAATTCACTTGGAACAAAAACCAACACAGCCTACTAACCAACACCCTAGGACTCACAGTCAGGAGTCTTTTTACAACAAAATTCACCCTATAAAATTGGGAGAGGCAACTGATCCAGCTGATGTGCAAATATCAATGTTGGAACCCAAGAAGTATGAAAAAGCCAGGAAAGGATGCCTCCAAAGGGAAATAATTCGAGCAAAAGAAAATAGATGAAACTCCTGAAAAACAATTCAAAATAAGAATTTAACAAAACCCAACAAAATATAAGAGAATACAGAAAGACAATTCTGAAATTTGAAAAACCATTCATCATCTAAATGAGAAAGTAGAAACAGAGTTTGGGGTTGGGGTGCAGCTCAGTGGTAGAGTGCATGATTAAGGCCATGGGTTCAATCTCCACCATCCAAAAAAAATTTATATACCACACACACACATTTGCCTGTAGACCAAATTAAGCAGAAAAAAGAATTTCTGAGCTTGAATTGAGATCTTCTGAAATAACCCAGTCAGACTTTTAAAAAGAAAAGTTTAAAAATAAAAAGAAGAAAGCCTATGATACTTATGAGACATCATTAAGCAACCAAATATTCACATTATGAATGTTCCAGAATGAGAAAAGAAAGGAAAAGGTATTTAAAAAATCTATTCGATGAGGGGCTGGAGTGGTGGCTCGGCAATTGGAGCACTTGCCTGGCATGCACAAGGACCTCAGTTTGAATCTCAGTACCATATACACAACTAAGTGTTGGACAAACAAAAGTAGATGAAAAAATAAAATTGACTCTCTTTCACATTCTCTCTTTAAAAAAAAAGTTATACATAACTACAAGAGATTCTAAACAGCCAAAACAATCTTAAAGCTAGAGACATTATATTATTTGACCTTAAAACATACTACAAAATTATAATAACCAAAACTGCAAGGTATGGGCATAAAAACCAACACATAGACAATAGAAACAACTGAGAACCCAGAAATAAATTCATGTATGTAAATCCAAAAGATCTTCAACAATGTAATCACATATACATTGGAGAAGTGACAATCTCTTTGATAACTAGTACTGGGAAGGCTGGATATCCATATTCATTTTATACAAGACAGTTGTTTCTCACCAAAATCAAGTCAAAACAGATCAAAAACCTAAATGTAAGATCTGAGGAGGGTTCCTTGGTTTTTGTTTTTTCTTTCATGGTGCTAGGGATTGAGCACAGGGCCTTGAACACACCAGGCAAGTACTCTGCTACTAAGCTAAACCCCCAGTCCTCAAACAAAAAAACTTTAAGAAGAAAATATAGGGGAAACACTTCAAGATATTGGTACAGACAATGATATTTTGGATAAGATCCCAAAAACAAAAATCAATAAACTAGAATATGTCTGTGTTAGTCAGCTTTTCATTGCTGTCACCAAAATGCATGATAAAGGCAACTTACAGGAGAAAAAGTTTACTTTGGCTCATGGTTTCAAAGCATCAGCCCATGGTTGGCCAACTCCATTACTCTGTGCCCAAGGTAAGACCATCATGGCCAAAGGCCTAACAGAAGAAAGTTGCTCCCTATATGGCATCCAAGAAGTAGAGACAGGGAGGAAAAGAGGTTCTCAGGGAAGATGAACCCTTCCATAGTATGGCCCCAGTAACCCACTCCTTCTAACCATGCACCTGCCCAGTTACCACAGAGTTAGTCCAAACTAGAATGGACCAATTAGGTCACAGCTATCATAATCTAATCATTTCACCCTGAATATTCCTGTGTTAACACAGGAGCTTCTGGGGGACACCCCATATCCAAACCATAACAACATCAAGATACACAGCAAAGGGAAATGAAGAGACAACCTGCAGAATGGGAAATATGTGCAAACTAATTACCAAATAAGGGATTAATATCTAGACTATATAAAGAACTCAATATACCCACCAGCAAAAAATAAATAAAATAATCCAATTTAAAACAGGCACATGATCTAAAAAGACATTTCTCAAAAGCAGCTATACAAATGATCAACAAAAAAAATGCTCAATATCATTAATCATCAGAGAAACGCAAATAAAAACCACAAGAGATATTGCCCATCCCCCCATAAGAATGACAACAATCAAAAAGACATAAAATAACAAATACTGGGTTAAGGATGCAGAGAAAAGGGATCCCTTGAACACTGTTAATTAATATAGCCATTTTGGAAAACAGGATGGAGGTTCCTCAAAACACTAAAAATGGAAATACCATATGATCCAGCTATCTGGATATGTATGTAAAGGAAATGAAATCAGTAGAAACATCTGCACTCCCATGTTTATTGCAGCACAATAACCAAGTTATGGAATTGGGTTTTCCACACATGTGATGAGTAGAACATCCCAATATAAACAAATGAGAAGGTGAATGTAATTATTAAACCAGTGATCCTTCTCCAGCTCTTAGTGATAAACAAATTGACCTTTTATGTTGTTGCTGTTAAATCAAAACTGCATTGAACATTATTTTCCAAAACACTTTCAGATATTCTGCTCATTGATAACTGAAAGAATTTTAAATGTGGTAACAGGAAAATAAACCACTGTTAACTCTAAAACTGGAAATCTTTGGTTGCAACTCAAATGTACTTTGTAATCTTTAGTCTAAAACTAATAAAATGCTGTATCTGAGAAGCAGTAGAGAATGTAATAGTTTGTAGTATATTGCACTGAGAAGTAAAAACTATGTGTGTACTTTTTAAAAATCTGTACTATGCTAACTGAAGAATGTATATATTTTGCCACAGCTAAAGCATCTGTTTTTTATGATCATTCTGCTAAATATAAAATTAGCAAATGTGAGTATTTGTACCATAACCATTAAGAAAATATTAGGGAGCTGGAGCGGTGGCTCAGCGGTTATGGCGCTTGCCTAGCATGCGCAAATACAGGAGTTCGAACCCCAGCACCATGTATACAAAGAAGTGTTGGAGCAACGAAAGTCACATGAAAAACTAAATAAAACTGATTCTCTCTATCTCTCTCTCTCACTGTCCCTCTTTCTTAAAAAAAAAAAAAAAAGAAAAAATTAAAAATTAGATGAGTAAATTAGGACAATATTAAAGACAACATATTTGAAATCCACCTCTCAAATGTCTTTATAGAGAAAAATGAGGTAGAAAATTAAGTGGCTAAAGGCACCTTTATGTAAAGCTGGAGGTAACTATAAAACCTCTGCACTAGAAAGTACTAATTAACAACACAATATCAACCACTCAACAGGACTATGTGGTCTGCCCTCGCATTCAGTCCTTGGCTACCCTGCTAAATATTTTTTTCAATGACTTATTCCAATAATATAGAAAGTTGTCAACTGTATCTGTTAAAAACACAAAGCTAAGTAGGCCAGATGATATAACAAATAAGAGTTTTAAACAGTAAATGATATAAAGGGTAGAATACTAGTTTTTAAAAAAAACAGCCATTAATTAAGGATAATAAATAAATGTTTGCTATGGAATATTCATTTACATTTTCTTTTGTATCTATTCAATATTTATGTAAAAATTAATTTATTTATGTATTTATTTATTTAGATACTGGAATCTGAATCCAGGAGTGCTTTACATCCCCAGTCCATTTGATTTGGAAACAGAGTCTTACTAAGTGGCTTAGAGCATCACTAAGTTGCTGAGGCTGATCTCAAACTTGTAATCCTCCTCCCTCAGTCTCCTAGTCACTGGGAATACAAATGTGTGCAACAGCACCTGGCTAAAGCAGTTTTTTTTAGGATTTCTGCATGGAACTAGACACCATACACAAAAATCAACTCAAAAACAGATAAAAGTCCTTAACATAAGACCTGAAAGAATAAAATGCAGGGGGAAAGCTCCTTGACATTAGACTTGACAATGACTTCTGGAATATCACACCCAAAGTTGAGGCTATAAAAGCAAAAATAAATACTACTACTACAAACTAAGAAGATTCTGCACAGCAAAGGAAACAACAAAATGAAAAGGCAATCTATGGACTAGGAAAGAATATTTACAAACCATGTATTTGATAAGGAGCTGATTTAACATTTACAATTTATTTAAAAACTCATACAACTCAAAAGCAAGAAAACACAGAACTTGATTAAAAACAGGCAAAGGAGCTAACAGACATTTATTTCTCTAAAGACATAAAAATAGCCAACAAGTACATGAAAAGATGTTCAACATCATTAATCATCAAGGAATGTAAATCAAAATCACTTAGCGCCGTATATCCATTAGGAAATCATCAAAAGACCAGAGATAAAAATTGATGAGGGTGTAGAGAAAAGGTACCCTGTACACTGTTGCTAGGAATATGAGCTGGAGCAAGCCATTATGGAAAACAGGATGGAGGTTTCTAAAAAAAAAAAAAAAAAGATTTAGCATACAATTATAGTAGTCTTCCCTGATCTTTGGTTTCAGTTACCTACAGAAACTGTAACCCAAAAACGCTAATATTTGTCTTCACTCTTTCAAGACAGACCACATTCAAAAACTCCTATTATATTTACTGTAAATTTTCTATTTTGTTAAGATTGTTAATCTCTTACTGTGCCTAACATAATTAAATTTTATTGTTATGTGTGTATGTATAGGAATATAGAAAAATTAGGTAAATGTAGACTATATTATATATAGAATTCAATACTACATGTAATTTCAGGCCTCCACTGGGGGTCATGGAATGTACCCCTGCAGCTAAGTGGGCACTACTGAACCACATGACCTAGCAATCCCTCTTCCTCTGGGTACATACTGAAAGAAAATGAAGTCACCACATCGTAAGATATCCGAACCCTCATAGTCACACTAACCAAGATATGAAAGCAACCTAATGACAGACAAAGGAATAAAAAAGCTGGTATATAAGAGAATATGATTTAGTCTTCAAAAAGGAGATGTTGGCATTTGCCACACATGGATGACCCTGGAGGTCATTATATTAAGTGAAATAAGCCAAACACAGAAAAACATTAAATGATCTAATTTATTATATGCATAATTTTTTAAAGTCAAACATGGAGAGAAAAACAGTGGTCATGGGGGAAGATGTAGGTCAAAGGATACAAAATAGCATATATGTAAGATTAATAAGTCTAACAATCTAATGTACAACATAAGTACTATAGTTAATAGTGTATTGTATTCAGGGTTTTTGCTAAATGAGATTTATAGGTACTCTTGCCAGGTGGGGGGAAAAAACAGTAACTTTGTGAGATGATGGATATGCTAATCTGTTTCATTACAATAATAATTTTACCATACATGTGTATTTTCTAACATCATGCTGTATACCTTAAATATACACAATAACATTTATTTTAAAACAATTTTAAATTAAAGGTAAGTGAAACATTGAAAAAAAATATGAAGTCCGAACCTTGATTATTTCATATAAATCTCACAATAATCCCAGGCTTTCATATATTTATTTTACCTATTAAAAAAAAAAAAGATCATGGAGTTGGAGTGGTGGTTTGGTGGTCAGTGGTTGGAGCACTTGCCTGGCATGTGCAAAGACCTGGGTTCAAACCCCAGCACCATACACACAACTAAGTATTGGAGAAACACAGGCCAGATGGAAAAATAAATTAAAAATTGATTCTTTTGATCTCTCATTCTCTCCCTCTCTCTTTAAAAAAATAAAAAATCAATAGTCCAAGGATACTTTACCAATAAATGGTGGAAACCAAATCTTTTTGTCCTTGAAGTCCATGGTTCATTTTACTACACCACTGTCTTCCCTATTCAGAGTTTAAAACAAAGCCAAGCTTAGCAGTCAATTATGAAAATAAGTAGGTAAATTGGTTTGTTGACTAATTTACCTACAGGTAAATTAGGCAAAATCAATTTACCTACAGGTTTATATGATCAAAGTATTAGGTAACGAAAACAAAATGAGATAGTCATTTAAAAATAAGCTAATTATAAACTTAGACTACCTTACTCACTGATTAAATAGACTCATTCTAATGTGAACTATTAGACTCATATTTGAACTATTATGTGAGATTTTGAATTCCACAATTTAAAGTAGTTACAAATTAGAGAATATCCAGAAAGATATCCAAAACAATGATACACCAGAAACAATTAGGCTAGGGGATTTAGTCTGGAAAAGGAAGTATATGGAAAAGAATATGTATCTTCAAAGAGAGACATCAAAGTCATCATCAAATATCTAAAGGCTTGGGGCTGGAGCAGTGGCTCTGCGGTTGTGGCGTTTGCCTGGCATGTCTGAGGATGCGAATTTGAACCCCAGCAACATGTATGCAGCAAAGTATCAGAGCAACAACAGCCAGATAAAATTGATTCTCTCTTTCTCTCTCTTCCCCTCTCTCCTAAAAAAAAAAAAATCTGAAGGCTTGATGTACACTGAAATGGACACAAATTTGTTCTATATAACTTCAGGGAGTAGATCTAAGACAAAGAAGTAGATACCATAAAGAAATAGACATCAGGGGCTGAAGCAGTGGCTCAGTTGTTAACAGCACTTGCCTGGCATGCGTGAGAACCCAGGTTTGATCCCCAGCACCACAAACACAACTAAGTGTCAGGCAATGAAAACTAGATGAAAAACTAAATAAAACTGATTCTCTCTTCCTCTCTCTCTGTTCCTCTTTCTTTAAAAAAAAGAAGAGGAGGAGGAGGAGGAGGAGGAAGCAGCAGCAGCAGCAGCCATCATCATCAGGGGCTGGAGCAGTGGCTCAGAGGTAATGCACTTGCCTGGCATACATGATGACCTGGGTTCAAACCCCAGCACCATAGATATAACTAAGTCTCAGAAAAACATAAACCAGATGAAAAATAAACAAAATTGATTCTTTCTTTAAAAAAAAAAAAAGAAGTAGATATCAGAGTCATTACTGAAATTTTTGAACATCAGGAAGACTATTAGTTGAGGCAGCTATTACCATATTAAAGAAAATCAAGCAGCGTGAGACAGACTAAATAATCAAAAAGTCCTTTACAAATCTTAGATTATTTCCCTAATCTTTAGTCTTATTTGTTCTCTAGAACAAATTATATCTTTGATTTTAACAGTATGTTAGTCATTTATTAGCATTTTATATGCATTTTCCCATAAAACAAATGTCAAAAATAATGGTTCATTTGGCAGACTACTCCACAAAAACTGATTTTACACAGCTCTACTACAACATTAATTACAATTGAGTCACATTTTATTTACTTTTATCTTTCTCAAAACAACCTAATCTTCACCCCTACAACAGGCCTCCCATACGTGGTAAAAGAAACTCCACTGAAGAACCAACCTGAGGTCTGAGCAAGGGGGCAGGAATCATCAGAACAAAACAGACTTATAGGAAAAAATGTCTACATTTCCGCTAAAATGGCCACACTGTAAAGTACCACTCCTAGTAATTTTAATATGATATGTTTTGCAATTTTCCACCTCTATACACAGTGCTCCCTGTGCCCGGTTCCCCTAATTTCAGTGCCCGCACATTTTCTAAGGCTCCCTGTAACACAGTGCCTATTCTAGCTGTACCTGGGCTACCCCAATTTACCACTGTATTGTGATTTCCAAAATTCCACTTCTCCCTTTTTTTTTTTGTAAGAGAGAGGAACAGTGAGAGAAAAAGAAAGAGAGAATCAATTTTATTTATTTTTTTAAGTGGCTTTTGTTGCTCCAAGACTTCATTGTGTATGTGGTGCTGGGGTTCAAACTGCTGAGCCACCACTCCAGCCCCTACACCTCTCCCTTTTAATCATAGCTCCCACACTGAAAATTCAAAAAATATCAAGCAGGGGTTAAAAGACAATCTGATAGGGCTGGAGCGGTGGTTCAACAGTTATGTTGCTTGCCTGGCATGCACAAGGACACGAATTCAAACCCTAGCACCATGTACACAACTAAGTGTCGGAGCAACAAAAGCCACGTGAAAAACTAAATAAAATTGATTTTCTCTTTCTCTTTCTCTCACTGTCCCTCTCTTTAAAAAAAAAAAAAGGCAATCTGATTCAAACAATTATAAAAATTGTAATAAATGCTTAGCCTAATCAAAGGCATCTAAAAAGCAGGAACTTGTCTCTTCTAATCAATGCTTCATAAGCTGAATTTCATACACATGAAGTGAAATTTTAATAAATCATAAGGGTTAGGGGTGTGGTTCAGTGGTAGAGCATTTGCCAAGCATGCAAGAGGCCCCACGTTCCATCCCCACTACAAAAATCATTAAGGTAGGTGAAGATACTTTTGTGCAAAATTCATCTTTGGCTTTCTCTGAAATCAGCTCCTATAAGTAACTATTTCATAACTTTTCTCCTTTCTCTAATTCTGAGCTTTCAAATCCTTTGAAAAACCTAGTTTCCTACATCTGTAACCCCGGATAATGGAGGAAAGGTAATCTCTGAAAATAAATGGCACTGGGAAAAATAGCTTCCAGTGGTATTGGACAGATTGGCTCTTTTGTTTTTTTAATCAAAAGGACTAAATGCAGCTTTATAAATAGGTATAAATCATGATTTTAAAAAAGCTGGTCATGTTCAGTAAAAGCAGGTGGGAGAAAGCTATTGAGGAGAAGATGAAAGGACAGATAATAATAAAGACATCTTCTGACGTCATAACAATATTTAGTCTTCTGATGTACAGTGTCTCTCTCCATTTACTTAGGTTGTCTTCCATTTCTCAGAGTACCAACACCTTCTTAGTGTGAAAAAAATAAAATAAAACAGATATAAACCTAGAAGAGAGACCTAAATTCAGGTTGAAGGAAATCTAAAAAAGGCCCGACTGTGTCAAGATGCAAAACAGATACAGAGGAAATCACATGCTGAAAAGAAGGCTGGTACAATGGGCCTGGAAGAGGGTAGGTAGTGTGCAAAGACAGAAGTAATAACAAATAGAACAGATGCCACAAAATCTGAGAGAGAAATGAAGAAGAAAAGGAAAGCTATCCCAGAGGGTACAGTGTAAAAAATATAAATTCAAATCCCTACAAGAGCCAAAGTAATGACATAAACACACACACACACACACACACACACACACACACACACACACAGAGTGAAAATGAGGCAAGTTTAAGACACAAGTAAAATGGGCCTGTATTTGAGGACTGAAGAGAGTACACAGTAGCCTGGGTAAGCTGCTACAGACTCTTATTTAGCATAAAAGCAGAGGCAGGAGAAAAAAAAAAAGCAGAGACAGAACTATGTAAGAAGGGCAATTTCTTTCTCGAAGGAGCTTCACTGAGTTTTTGGTCTTCACCTGTTTTTAACAACTGGCATAATGTATTAGAGAGGAATATTTGTTTTGAAAAATAAAACAAAAAGGATTGAATAAAATGATAAATCTGGACTGCAACTCTCAGAAAGCCACCTAACTAATAGCTTTTGTCTATGGATGGTACCATGAATGGTTCGTTACTTGCTAACTTTACTTATTCTGTAGGTTCTTTCTCCCTCCCACTTTTTGAAAAATTTCCCCTATTTTCTATGTTTCCATATTCTTTTCAAAACTTAGGCAAAAGCAAGAAAGTAATATATAGCATAGGGGCACTTGCTTGGCATGCACGAGGACACGGGCTTGAACCCCAGCACCACATACACAATGAAGTGTCAGAGCAATGAAAGCCACATGAAAAACTAAATAAAAAATTGATTCTCTTTCTCTCACTGCCCCCCCATATATAGCATAAATTACTCTTACTCTCTCAAAATACCAAGTAGAGATGAATTTTAAACAATGTACAAAAATTAATGTCCCCAAAATAAACTGTTCCTAAATGTACCTTAATTTAGAAACTTCACAAGAAGCATGTTTTCAATAGTAATATTTTTTTTCTTTTCTTTTCTAATTTTTCTTTCCCACTGTACTGGGGATTGAACCCAATACCTCAAGCATACTAGGTACTCTACCACTGAGCTATCCCCAGACCTCAATAGTAAATTTTTGAAAGTTAAAGATAAGCTCTTTCTTAATGTTAAACTAAATAGCTGTGATAACTTTTTCTGATACCTAGAGTCCAAGCAAAGGTCAAGATGTGATAAGCACCCTTACTTCTGGCTTGTACATTTGCTTTTTAATCCAAACAATCTATACGGTCTCTGTTTTTAAGCTGTGGAGGTTAATGTAACTTTATTAGTTGTGCAAATTCATGTGACACTCATTATGTTACACTTAACCAAATTTATTTTCTATTAAATTACCTTAGATTTCTTTCAAAGTCAAAATTTTAAGCCATATAAATACAATTTTCTATTTAAATGTTTACATTTTATTATCTTATTTAATATGTCAATATTATTCATTTTAAGTCATAATTACAAAGAACTAGAATCTTGCTCCCTTATATGCTCCACATTGAGCTTAATCAAGTAAAATATAGGCAATGAAGACCAATATTTATGAGACAGTATGATTACCAAGAAACCGAAATTTGCTAATTTCACTAGTCAAATGAATTCTGGCTAACCTTACACCAGAATACACCCGCCACAGATCCTGAGCCATAGAGTTCCAGAAACCTGTTCATTTGATAACATAAATGGTTCCTTACCACATACCAAGTGCTTCTAGAATTAGCCAAAAAAAACCTGCCAAACCTAAAAACTTCTCACCACCTAGAACCTTATGAATCTCATTTTAAAAAATGCTAAAAATTGGAAATGTGAATAAAGTAAAACTCTCACACTGACAGTAACATCTAAATTGGTATACTTTATTAAATAATGTCAAATTATTCTCCAAAGTAGAAGAATCACACATATTCTTCAATCAGCAATTCCTATCCTTTTCAAACACACACTCCTTACATGCTCTCTATGGAAAGACACAGGAGTTCACAACAAGCATGCTCAGGAATGTTCCCTGCAGCACTATCAAGCAAAACACTAGAAACCACCTAATAACCACCCAAAGGAGCGTGGGGAGGAAGGCATGCTGCAGTGACAAAATAAAAATCACAAGAAAAACTGATAAAGGAAACATGGTGCATTACAAAAGCACACTGCTGTACAGTCTGCATCTAAAGCTTTAAACATGCAAAACAGTTATGTTATTTATGGAAACAAATACACTGGGGATAGTGTTTCCTCTGGGAAATGGGGGGAGGGGAGGAGGGAAGTAATACACAGTCTTGTTTACTGACTACAATGTTTCACTTCTTAAAAAAAAAAAAAAAAAAAAAAAACCTGGGGTTGGGGATTTAGCTCAGTGGGAGAGCGCTTGCCTAGTAGCCCTAGGCCGGAGTTTGGTCCTCAGCCCTGGGGTGAAAGAAAAAATACGAAGCAAATCGTATAAAAATTAAGATCCAACTAAACTGGAGAAAGATACATGGAATGATTCTTCTACTATTCTTTTTTTTTTTTTTTTTAAGAGAGAGGGACAGTGAGAGAGAGAACCAATTTTATTTAGTTTTTCACGTGGCTTTTGTTGCTCTGACACTTCATTGTGTACATGGTACTGGGGTTTGAACTTTCATCCTCAGGCTTGTAATGGCCAAGCTACCGCTCCAGCCCTCTTCTACCATCTTTTATGCTTTTCTGCATGATTAAAGTATTTCCTATCAATGCACAATATAAAGAGATATGAACCAGGTGGATTCTACTTAACAAATAGTTACTATCTGGTCAAGAGCAAGTAAACTCAGCTCTTGTGACAGACAGCGATTTTCACAGCCTTATTTCTGTGTGTGCTACAGCCATGTGCATGCATAGGTACATCTTAATCGTCCAACGATAGTGCAAAAATGGAGGCATGATCCCCATTCTGCAAAAAAGAAAACTAAAAAACAACTTTAATTGGATTTAATTTTTTTGATCACAGAGAAGAGTCAAAAAAAAAAAACCCTATAGGTCCAAAGCAATTTTCAGAATAACCCTGGTGTTTCAAAGAAATGGGAGATGCAAATACTTATTAAAAAGTGGTTTCACTGGGCTGGAGCAGTGGCGCAGTGGCTCAGTGGTTACAGCACTTACTTGACATGCATGAGGATGCGGGTTCAAACTCTAGCACCACCTATGCAACAACTGGCAAGTGTTGGAGTCATTTCAAGGGCCAATTCCACTGAATAAAAGAATACTAAACTTTCTAACCACTTTTTTAAGAGAAAGAGAGAAGCAATTTTTATTTAGTTTTTCATGTGACTTTCATGCCTCTGACGCTTTGTTGTACGTCGTGCTGGGGCTTGAACTCAAGTACTCGAGTAAGCAAGGCAAGTGACGTAACTACTGAACCTCGGCTCCAGCTGCACTTTCTAACAATTTGAATTTTAAAAAACTAAACTGAGAGGCTGGAGCAGTGGATCAGCAGTTGGAGCACTTGCCTGACAAGTGTGAGGACCAAGATTCAAACGCCAGCACCACATACACAACTAAGTGTCCAAGAAACAAAAGCCAGATGAAAAAATAACACTGGTTCTCTTTCTTATCTCTCTCTCTCTTAAAAAAAAAAAAAGAACCAAATTGCTTCAGGAATATAAGCATTTCTTTCTGGCAGATACAATTCTCTCATAAATTATAAAATAGTGTGGGTTAGGGCTGGAGCAGTGGCTCAGTGGCTCTACTACTTTACTGGCATGCATGAGGACCCGGGTTCAAACCCCAGCACCACATACACAACTAAGTGTTGTAGAAACAAAAGCCAGATGGAAAAATGAATAAAACTGATTTTAAAAAATATTGTGGGTTATGGTGCACTCACCAACTCCTTTTAGTTTAAATAGCTACAGGAAAATAAATTGTAAAGATATCAGAACTGTGACACACTTGAGTTCCTAACCTGTTCCCTCTGAAACATTTGTAAAATGATGTTTGAATAGGTAAGATCTCTCTTCATGTACCTATTGTATTATAATATAACTTTAGTGAACAAACCATCTCTGAAAAGGTCCAAGAAGTTGAAAGCCCTTCTGTCACAGATGCAGAGGGCTCTACTCTGATAAAAGGTTGGACTGCATGAACAATAAACTTCCTCCTAATTCTCACATTCTATGATAAGTTCAAAGGTTCATATGGTCACAGTAAAGAAACTCCATTTAAGACCAACAAAATACTCATTAGCAGAGTCAGAAGTGAAACCAATGAAGTGGCAGAATCATAAAGTAATTAAAATATCACCAAGTGAGGTGAATCACCAAATGCTACTGAATTATATATTTGAAAGACAATGAGCTTTATCTTTACTATAATTGAGACCTGCCTTACACCATGTAGAAAATAATATAGAAAAATTAACTCAGGGGCTGGAGCGGTGGCTCAGCAGCTATGGTGCTTCCCTGGCATGCGTGAGGACGTAGGTTTGAACCTACATCCACATACATACCTAAGTGTTGGAGCAACAAAAGCCACATGAAAAACTAAATAAAAGAGATCCTTTCTCACTGTCCCTCTCTCTCAGAAAAGAAAAGAAAAAAGAAAAATTAACTCAAAATGGATCAAAGATCTATATAGAAACACCAAGACTATAAAATCCTTAGAAGAAACATAGGCATGAATTCTTGTGACCTTGGATTAGGCAATGGTTTCTTAGATATGATACCAAAAGCACAAGAAGAAAAAAATCAATAAATTGAACTTGTCAAAATTTAAAACTTTCATGCCTTAAAGAATACCACCACCAAGAAAGGAAAAAAAGGGGGGACTATATAACTGTAAATCATATATCTGATAAGGGAATTATAAAGAATTCTTACAATAATAAAATCCAATTTAAAATGGGCAAAAGATATGAAAAGATAAGTCTTTAGGAAAGATGCACAAGTATCCATTAAGTACATGAAAAGCTGTTCAACACAGTCTTTAGAAATATGAATCAAAATCACAATGAGATGCCACTTCACATCCACTAAAATAGCCAGAATCAAAAAGATAAAAGCCAGGCATTGTGGTTCAACCCTGCTACTCAAGGAGCTAAGGCAGAAGAATACCAAGTTCCAGGCCACTCTAAGTAACTCAGCAAGACCCTGTCTCAAGGGGGGAAAAAAGGAAGATAATATGTACTTTGAGGATGCTGAAAAGTTAGAACCTTCATACAGCGGTGATGGGAATGTAAAGTTGTACAGCCACTTTGGAAAACAGTTTCGAAGTTCCTCAAAATGTTAAACATAGCATAACCATATGATCCTACAATTCCACTACTATGTACACACACAAGAGAAGTAAGAACATGTTTATGCAAAAACCTGTACATGAAAGTTCATAGCAGCATTATTAGTAACAGTTGAAATGGAATAGAACAGAATATCATTCAGCCATTAAAAGTAAGAAAGTGCTAATATATGCTATAATATGGATGAACCCTGAAAACATCCTAAGTGAAAGTAACCAGAAACAAAAGGTCACATATTATATGCTACCAATTATATGACATGTCCAAAACAAGTAAATCCACAGATGGTAAGTATACATTTATGGTTGCCAGAAACTGAGGAAGGAGACAATAGGGAGTTACTGCTACTGGGCATGGGATTTCTTTTAGGGGTATTACTAAATACTGATGATCATTGTACAGCTCTGTGAATAGACTAAATGCCAACAGATTATAGACCTTAAAAGAGTAATTTATGATATATGAATTATATCTCAATAAAAATAAATAGGATACCTTTCTTAGGAATGTTAGAATGAAATATTAGATATTTCACCAGAGGAAACAGAATATGACAATGTGATTATCAGAGTAACAGAAGAATTGAAAGTTCCAAGAAAATGTAACCAGGACAAACCCTGGAGCTATATAATAAACACATTGCCAAAATTTATCAAAAACAAAGCACAAGCCAGGTACAGTAGTGCATGCCTATAATCCCAGTTAATCAGGAGGCTGAGTCAGGAGGATCCCAAGTTTGAGGCTAACCTTGACAACTTAGTGAGACCTAGTTTAAAAATAAAAAATAAAAAAAAAGGACTGGATGTGTGTGCAGTCCAGTGTTAAAGCATCCCTGGGTTCAATCTCCAATACTCCCCACATATTTACTTTGCACATTCACCTACCCCCAAGCAGACATCCCTCCGCCCCTGAGCCTGGATAGTTCTCCATGAACTCACTAACTATCTGTCATAATTGATAATACATTGTTATTTCTTTCTGCCTTAATCTATTATACATTAAATATAGTGGTCAGTACTTTAATAGCTGCATTGATTATATGTATCAGACATACAAAAAGGTACTGAAAATAACTTTCACATACTACTATCCAGTTTAAGAGGTAAAATATTACAAATTAAATTAACTTCCTCTACTGCTAAAAAATATTTGTCCTTTTAGGAAAAAAAATGACTATATTCTTACTCTCTCTGTTAAATATATCTGTACTAATTCTACAAAATTGGTCCACGGAATAAAAATGATTCCACCCAAGGCCTCTTAAGTGACTTCTGACATGTGATATTTACCACAAATAAAATCTCTGTCACTCTCAATTTTTTTTTTAAGAAAGAGAAAGAGAGACAGGCAGGTAGAGAATCAATTTCTATTTATTTTTTCCATCTGGCCTTTGTTTTTGTGACATGTAGTTGTATATGTGGTGCTAGGGTTTGAACCCAGGTCCTTGTAAGGCAAGGGCTCCAACCAATGAACCAACCAGTCATTCTCAATTTTTTTTTTTTTGGTTGTTGACAAGGCTGAATTTTAACAAGTGAAGGAAATAGCAATAGTAATGGGAAAATAAGTTAGAAAATGACCAGATGGTTCCTTACATCCAAATTTTTCGCTGCCTCTTAGACTAAGGCACAGGCCTCCACTATAAACCTTTCCTTATGTGCCATCTGTCCAGCACACTTCTTGTGTTAATATCTACCTTGTTTTTCAAGGCATTTCCACAAACAACACCTCATTAACCCTGTAAGGTAGAAATGGTAGCTATATTAAAATCTATTTATATAGATATGGAAGAACAAGTGATTAAAATCACAAAATTGGTATCATGTGGGGCTTGAATCCCTGTTACACTACTTCTTAGCAAAGTGGCCTTGAATACTTTAACCTTTCTTAACTGTAAAATAAAGATGATAATGCCTGGCTTACAAAGCATTTATAAGGATTAGATTACACAATATATATAAAGTACTCTGCAAAGAAACTAGTGTAAAATAAGCACTAACTGAATAGTAGCTGCTGTTGTCCTTGTTTTTGTGGTTAATTATGCAAGATCAAAAGGCTCCTGTGCAGGAGCCAAGACTAAAACTGAGGTGTTCTTTGATTCCACACAATATTGATTCTTTCTCAATCAGTCCCCAGAAGTCTTATCTATATAAGACAATGCCTCCCCTTTTTCATCTTAACACTATGGGAATTGCTTTAGAATTTTAAAACTCAAAAGCCAATAGCAATACCAAGAACTGCTAACATCATAAAGGACAGCTAGACATTACAGATGACTCACAACACCATGTATAAAGTTGTCTTGTGCTCCCCTTCTCCAAAATTAAACCTTAATCAAACTTGCATCAAACTATGAACTTATACAATACACAGAGGGCACAGTAACAGGTTAAACTAAACCGAAATCCAGACTATAGGATATTCTTTCTTTTTTTTAAGAGAGAAAGGGACAGTGAAAGAGAGTATCAATTTTCATTTAAAATCATCTAATTTTCGTTGCTCCAACACTTCATTGTGTACATGTGCTGGGGTTCAAACCCATGTCCTCGCACATGCCAGGCAAGCACCACAACCGCTGAGCTACTGCTTCAGCCCCTAGGATATTATTTTTTGTTGTTGTTTTTTTGTTTTTTGTTTTGTTTTGTTTTGTTTTTCTCCTAGGATATTATTTAAGAAGAAACTACCCAGCTTCACCAAAAGACAAATTACAAGGAAAAAAAAGAGAAGTCTACAAATAAAAAAGACTCTAAAGACATTTCAACCAAAACTGATTTTAAAAAAAAAGTCTTGTTTTTTTTCCCCACAAAAAAAGGCAGTAGCAACAGACCCATGCACATCTTCCTGGGGGAGGAAATATGCTAGTGATATAACCGGAATATTTTAGGTTTGAAACACTTCTCTTTTTTTCCACCATTGTAAATCAACAAATTAGCATTCTGTTTTTTAAAATAAATGCAGTAACAACACATAAAGCCTTTATTCTGCCTATGCTAAAGCATAAAAGTCTCATTCTAGGGGTTGGGGATTTAGCTCAGTGGCAGAGGGCTTGCTAGAGGCCGGGAGTTCTGAACTCAGCCCTAGGGAAAAAAAAAAAAAAAGTCTCATTCTAATGAGTATTTTTAAAGATTACAGATATACAATTTTTTTTAAATGAACCCCTGCCCCACCACACACACACACACACACACACACACACACACAACGTACAAGAAATGGCTGAAACAAAGGTCAAAGTTTTTTTGTTGTTTTTTGTTTCTTATTTTGTTTTGTTTTGTTTTTAAGAGAGAGGAACAGTGAGAGAATCAATTTTATTTAGTTTTTTTCATTTGGCCTTCATTGTTCAGACACTTTGTGGTGTATGTGGTGCTGAAGTTCGAACCCAAGTCCCTGCATATGCAAGGCAAGCACTGTAACCGCTGAGCCACTATCCAGCCCACAAAGGTCAAAGTTTAAAAAAAAAAAAAAGAAAGAAAGAAAAGAAAAAGCCAAGTCAATAAGGAATAATAATGTAATTGAATCCTAAAAGAAACCCACACCATCAATAAGATTAACTGCAACAGGAACCCTTCCAGAAGTAACCCATCTAATATATGATGTAATGAAAATTATAGCACCTCCTTGTCATCAAAAAGTAGCTAGCTTAAGGTAAATTAAATGAAAACTAATCTGAAATTTCAATATGGGTGCACGCTATAATGAATATTACTTATTTACTCTATATGATTCCAAAAAGAATTGAGACAGATCACAGGGCACATTACAATTTAAATGAAAGAAGTGGAAAAAAATTGGGCAAAGAGAAAATGAGGAAGGAAAATAAGATAAAGTCAGAGGTAAGTTTGCCACACAAACCATTAAGTCACAAGGTCCTACACCGGTACAATGGTAAGTCCACTCATTTGACTGAGCTTCCTTCCAAAGAAGAGAAATACCATCATGCAGGGCCTGACAACTTTGTAATACAAGCCAACCACCTGGGCAAAGGATAACTAGCTTTCCCTGATTCCACGATGGGGGATGGGCAGGGATAATTACTATACGGGTTCTAATAATAATAATGCTGATTGAAAAAAAACAAACAGTAATAGCTCACTATCATTGCATGCGTCCTGGCCAGACATGGTCTAAGCATTTTATGTGTGTAAACTTACAAAATTCTCTCAAAGACCCTGTGGAGGTAGGTAAAATTATCATCCCCATTTTATAGATGAAAAAGCTGAGGCAGAAAGAGGTCAAGTAACACACAACTAGGGAGTAGTAAAGTCAGAAGTTAAGTTCAGGAAATCTAGCTCCAGACCCCAAAATCCTAACTATTACATAACCCCTCATCTGTGAGGGCATCTCCCTCTGGACATAAGCATTTGCCTATAGCTAAAATCACTATTTGATCATCAAACATTAGCTCATTTGATGTTGAGTCTTGGTCCTCCAGATCAGTTGCTAATAGTATCAGTGGGGCATATCAACAAGGGGACTGAGATAAAGAAGATAATGCCCTCATAAGAATTCTACAGTAAGAGGTGCAGTAAATTTCATAACACTGTTTTAATGGCCCTCAATAAACACTTATTGTATTATATCAAAGAGCAATTCTATAAAAGCAATTCTACCCTACTCCAAAACATAGCAATCAACATACATAGCTCTCTCTGGTGTTCTGGCTTGATCTAAGTAAAAATTTGATTGTTTTTAGAATATTATATTTTTTTTCATTTTTTATTTTTTATTTGATGGAAAGAGATATAATTAAGGGGGAAACATTATCAAACCATCAATAGTCAATGTATATATATTCTTAGTTATCCATGGCTAATGCCAAATCATGGATGCCCAGCTTGGGTTTCCCCTGTTGCTGTTCCCCCAGAAGAACTCCTGCGTTAAATGGGTATCTCGTGGAGGAATGACATCTGTTTCTGAGATGATTCCCCCATATTCCCACTCTCCAGTCTCCTAGGAGTTCTTCCTACCCCCTCTCCCCTCCCCATTTCCCACCCTATGCCTCCTAGTAACCTAGGGAGCCTTCCCCTATTGCGTTGAGAATCATACAATTTGAAGTTATTGTTAGCTTAGCCATCTAACATATTGCCTCCCCAATATTCTAGCTTCCACAGATGAGAGATACCATTTGGCCCTTGAGTCTCTGAAATTGGGATACTTCACTGAGCATAATTCTTTCCATCTCCATCCATTTGATTTCAAAAGCCATAATATCGTCTTCTCGAATAGCCGAGTAGTATTCCATTGAGTATATATACCAAACGTCGAGTGGGGGCATCTGGGTTGGTTCCATAATCTAACTATGGTAAATTGAGCTGCTATAAACACTGAGGAAGCCACATCACTATAATATGCTGATTCTAACTCTTTTGGGAATAGAATATTGTATTAAGTGTGTTTTAAGCAATTCTCAAAAAATGCTGCTTCTTGCTACTAGGATTTTGATAAAAATTAAACAGCAGAATAAAAGGATACATACTTGCTGGAGTGAAGCTATCCCATACTGCCAATTACTAGCACTATACATAATCATTTTTCAGTCAGTCAAGTGCAGAATCAGAATCAGGTTAATATTCTCTTGTGAAAATTAAAAAACTTAACCAATAGAATGGTCTAAATACACAGCCAATCCTCCTCTCCATGGAGGGAGTCAAGAAAGTAAAAGTCCAAAATTTTCCTCTGAAAACAGTTCTGCATAGTTACCAACTATAAGCAGTCAGCTGAGCCCCAACATTCTATACCATACAATGTGATCATAAAATTTTGATCCAGAAAAACTTTTAAAGCAAGAGTTTCCCAAAATTAAGCTCAGCCACAAAACTACCTCAATGAAGCACCCACAGAGAATCCAACTGAGACATGACCCAGCTAACAAATTACTTGGGCAGCTCTATAGAGCTATCAAATATAAGGCAATTAAATGTCTATTGATATCTGTAACAAAAATACAAAGGATATGGGTTTTGAAGTAGAATATTTCACATTTTTCTTTCTGAAATAAATAAGCAGAGTCAGCTGTCTACCAAAGCCATTCCTAGTTAGCGTAAATACAACCACACCATAATCATATAACAGACAGGAAGCAATTAAAGGAAAAGAAAAGCATCCCCAATAGGAAAGTCAACAAATATGAACAGGAGAACCTTAGCAGGGGGAATCCAATATACAGTAAATATTTAATATGATTATTAACTTCACTGAAAGGGAACTACAAATTACAAAGTTGCATCATTGCCACCTATTAGATAGGTCCAACTAGAAGACAGATAATATAGAGAGTTGATAGAAATGCAGAAAAGCAGCTACTGTTATACACTGTTGGTGAAAATGTAAATTGATACAGCCTTTGGGGTGATAATTTGAAAGGACATCAATTTTTATATGTGTATACCCAACAACTGCATGGGTATATTCTCCTACATGTGCAACAAGTACAAACTAGGATGTTTACTGAAACATATTTTGCAACAACAAAATACAAGATATCTAAATGTCCATCAAAAGAGAGATGGTAAAATAAATTACAGAATATACATCCAATGCAATCCTAAGCAGCCTATTAAAAAATAAAATGGCCCTTTTGTATTGTGACATAGAAAGATTCCTGCAATCTTAAGTTTAAAATAGTTGAGAACAGTTAATAAGGTAAGAATCTTTTCACGTGTGTGTGCATGTATGTGCGTATGTGAGCAAAACAGAGATGTGCCAACAGCGATCTGGATTAGTCAAGACTTTCAGTTCCAAAACCAATTCAAACTACCACAAGCAAGTTAAGTAACTGATTCACTCATATAACTGGGAAATGAAGGGCAGATCTAATTTCAGGTACAGTTGGATCCAGAGGCACCAACGGCTTCTCATGCTCACCCATGCAAGAGTGTGTATGAGAGAGTGTGAGAGAAAATCAGTCTTCTCAGTCTGTCTACGTGTAGGCCTCATTTTTTCTCATTGCTGATGAGCTACCTTCTTCGCTCAGCTTAGCAACTCCAAGGGAATAAACCTGCCCCTCATCTTGCATGTTTTTCAATCTCTGAGAAGGACTTAGAACCTGCTTTGGTCACATGGTCATCCTGTAACAATCACAATGTCCAGGGGAACAGGGCATTATGATAGACCAAGTCTGAGTGCATACCTGTCTCTTGGTCAAGGAGAAGGACACTGCAAACTAAAATCTCTTAAAATGGGAGAAGAAGATTACTAAACAGCCTAAATTAACAACTACCTTATCATTCACTCTTGACTTCCTTTTTTTTTTTTTAAGATGGAGGTACAGTGAGAGAGAAAGAGTAACAGAATCAATTTTATTTAGTTTTTCATGTGGTTTTTGTTGCTCCAACACTTTACAAATAAAACAAGGAAAAATGTCTCATGGATAAAACAGGATCAAGGTTTCTTAGTTCTGCATACTTGGCCAATATTTTAATTACCCAATAGTCCTTAGTAAACCAAGCATCAGAAAAGCAAACAAAAAAATTGAGAACACAGACAGGTAAGGTGGCACGCACCTGCAATCCCATCAATCTGGAAGGCTGAGGCAGGATGATTCCAAATTCAAATACAGCCTGGAAAACTTAAGTTCTTTCCACAAATAAATTTAATAATAAAAATTTCATTTAGACTGACATAAAAATACAATTCCTCTGCTCTTCAATGACTCCAGAGCCTACCAATTTTGGCATTTGTCTCTCTAAAGAAAATTAATTCTGTTATGACAAGGTAAAAACATTCACTGCTAAACCAAATATTCATAGTGCCCTATCACTACTTCTGGCCAATGGGCTATAAAAGGAAGTGATATGGGTTACTACAGAGCCACAGTCACAGGAACCAAGGAAGTTACTTCCTGTGGCAGAATGTACACCAAGCCTACTTCGTTCCTTTTTTCATGTACTATGGGGCTATGTTACAATCATCATTCCAAATCCTACAAATCTAGTTCAAATCCACTTCCTCCAGGAAGCCTACCCAGACCATGCTAAGCTCCTAGCACTATGAGTAACTTATGTACATACATGGGTAGAGCACTATAAAAGCAATGCAGTACAAACTAGTATAAAATTAGCTCTAGCTTCTATAAAAACAGAAACAAGGGGCTTAAGAAGTGGCTCAGAGGTTATGGCACTTGTGGCGCTTGCCTGGCATGCACGAGTTCAAACCCCAGCATCATGTACTCAACAAAGTGTCAGAGCAATGAAAACCAAATAAAAAACTAAAATTCTTTCTCTTTCTCTCACTGTCCTTCTCTTTAAAAAAAAAAAAAAAACCCAAAAATGTATTCATAATAAATTTCAGACAAGTGCTAAAAACAGTAAGTGCTACAAGCATTTCCATATATTTCAGCAACTGTCATATACATTCCCATGTGAAATCTATTGCACTGTTTTATATTTTTTTAATTTGTGTATAATTTAAAATAAGAGAGACTCCCTACAGGGATTATAATCTCAAAGGGCAGAAACCCTAAAATATAACTTCATGGTGCCCCATATTCCAAACAATAAGTATTTAATAAAAATGTATCTTCTTGTGTGAAGAATGTGATGAAAAATTAAAAACAGAAATGCAGTAATGCTCAAAATAATAGGAATTTGTGTCTCCAGCACCTGGGAGGAGAGAAAGGAAGGAACACAAGTTCTGTTACCCATGCCAGGTAGAGTTCTACACTGGAGAACAATGACTCACCAGGCTATCCCAGACACCTGAACACAGCCCTTTACAGCCAGCATCTTATGCTGTAGAACAAAACACTCTCCAAGCAATATCTGATCTTCCATTCAATTCCCCAAATATTCTGCAACCAGTAAAGAGAATACTTAGAATTTTATCTGTATTCCAAATGCATGCACGCCACACACACACGTTCTATTTCTCTAAGTACATTCATAAGTACCATTATGATTTAATCAACATGACTTGCCAGATACTTTAATATCCATGTGTGTGAGACATTGCAGAGGACGAAATGTAACATCAAGGTCTCCTTTCACCATGCTCACACCCTAAGGTGGGTATAGGACATATGAAAACAGAAAGTTGCATATAGTACAAGTGTGTATATATATATATATATACACACACATATACAGTATCAAATGAATAAGGAAAATAAATACTGAGAGAGTTCACAGAAGGAACAGATTATTTTTAAATCTTATAGACTGAACACTGGATAAGCAAGGTGAAATCTGGCTTGAGCTTTAAGGATGAGGCAGAAAATCCAGAGGTAGAGACTAGAATAAAGAAGAACATTCCAGGGAAAGGAATATGTAACAAGATATATAAACCCTGATGATATTCCAAGGGGACAATAAACTGACAATTTTATTTCAAAAGCCTATTGGTGGATACTAATGGAAAATGAGGCTAGAAAAGCAAACTGGTAACAGACACTGGAAAGCTGTAAATGTCAAGCTAAGGAAAACTTAATCTTGACAGAAATGAAAAGCCGTTGAAGGTTTTCAGCACATTAGTAAAACAACAAAAGTAAAAATTAGGAAGATCATTCTAAAGCAAAATTTAGCACAGACTAAAGAAGGAATGCACTGGGCACAGTGGGATAACTTCAGATAGTACCTCAATAAACAAGCCTGAATTAGAAAGATGTCAACCAGAAGTAAAGGAAACCAACCTAAGAAGCTATAGAACTTGGAAACGGTTTTTAGTATATGTCAAGTCAGACTCAAGGACTCTAGAAAGCAGAGAATCGGATGCTAAAGAGGCATTAAAAGCACAGCAACTATGAACCCCACCTGACACAGCAGTACATGAACTGACTTGCTGGGCTCTTTTATACAGACATCACACTCACACAATAGGTCAGTCCTTTTTATTGGGGGTAGGAAGCTAGAGAGGGGAAATGATAGATAAAAGCAACCAAGAATTGAAGGCACAGGTAGTTGTGCAACAAATAGAACTCAAACACCTGTAGAGGCCAAACACACTGCAATCACATCTATTGCAAAATGGAAAAACAGACTGTAAATCCAGTCATACTGCAGGCTTCAATAATGACATCAGATATATCCATTAAACTTGGCAAGAAAGTTAAGACTGCATGAATGGAGTTATTGAGGTCCCACAGCTCAACAAGAGAGATTTTTAACCTTTGGAGGAGGTCATGGACCTTTTTTGGAATTTGGTGAAATCTACAGACCCTCTTACCAAAGAAATGCAGAGGCTCACAAAATTTTACATAAAATTTCAAAGTATTTATAGATCTTCCCTTGAACAAATCTAGAGATCTTAGTCCTTGAACTCCATGTTAAGAACTATTGCTACAGAATAGTGATAATCATTTTTACCATGTACTCCACAGCTTAGAAGGTTTTAAGTAGGAAACCATATACATGTATTTATTTATATACATTGCACACCAAACTAATTATGTACCTCGTAAAGTATACACAAAAATAGAAGCTAAAAAATGACATATAACAAAAGTCAGTTTTAAACACTTATTTTACTTATTGATGATATAAAATTCTGTGTTCTTTCTAAAACTGTTATTAATTCCCCTACTTTTGGTGACAGTAATATACTTGAACATAGTTTGTTACTTTCATACTTTGTGATACCGCAATTTGAGGGTATGGTTCTAAATTTAGTTCATTTTTATAATAACTATTTTACTTGGTTTCAATGGCTAGCATAGCTGAAAAAACATACTTTACAAAGATGAATAAAACCAAAAGAACTCCATTACTGGCTATACTGAATAAAACATGATATTCAATTGCAATACCATTCACCATTTATGCAAAATTTTTGGCTAAAATGCAGCTACTGCATTTTCATATTTCCTGATGGCAATCAGTTTTATAAACCAATCAGATCGTATTGTCTTTTTATATTTTCAGCAGATGGGCTCAAAACCACTAAACACCTCTTTTATTAAGGTTTTTATACAAGTTAGAAAATTTTGTTTCCAAATTCAAGTATGTAATTACATATATATATATATATATATATATATATATATATATATAATCATTATCAGCAACTAAATCCAACAATGATGGAAAAATACTTCCAAACACTACCTTCATACATCTTCTCTCAACACTGAACTTTGTTTTGTTCTGAAAGGTAGTTATTTTTTGAGTCACTGTAAAGAATGTACTATTATCTCAAAGGGGGGTATTTACTTGCTAGGGAGAATTCTACTCACACCCATGTATCACAACAAATGTCAGCAAATTTGGGACATTTGTCTTTTTGCAGAAAAACAGTCATCTTTAAATAAAAGAATTCTTAAGTCATCTGACTCAATACGCCCAGTTAACCTCTATGAAATATTATACAAAAAAAGCTGCATGTTAACTCCCTACTGCAATACAAATGAATGTTAAGAATCTATCATTGAAAATAAATTTAAAAATCCAATGACCCAAACCCAGTAAACTGAAACATCACCAGAGACTGAAAGTGAGGAAACTTCCTCACAGACCTTCAGTATCTTCCATTTCCCAGATATTAACCCCTACTTTAGACACACTGCTCTAGTAGTACCTGGGCTCCCAAGGTCAAGGCTCGCTCAATCACTCGCTTTCTCTCTCTCTCTGCCTTCCAACCAATTTCCCTTATATGCTATCAAAGTTTAAAGAGTTTATCTTTAAAGGTATTCCAATCATATTGTACCCATCTCTGAATTACCACCAGTTTGGCAGAAGACACGTTGAAGCACATTCTGTGACACCAGCTGTTTTCCCAGTGTTCCCTCAGTGTATTGTTGGCTATGGGCATCAGTCAAATAATAGGGCTGGAACAAGGTCCAAGACTCTTCATGACATATCCTGCCTTAAATCCCTTTTTGGAACATGACAGGGCATAAATACATCAGGAAATAAATCATGAACTATATTGAGAGCCAGGGGCTTTCAACTTGTATGACCAATCTCACTTATACAGTCAGATACACTTATATTATAAAAAGGCGATGACATTTTTACACTGAAAAAACAAGCCCACTGCATCATTTTAAGAATGGCAAATGATAATATAATGTTTAAAAGAAGAGCTACTGCTTTAAATTAAAAGGAAAAAGTATAAGGCAGTGAAAAATATTTTATACTAACTTCTATTAAAAAACACAATCTGTTTTTAAATATACATAAAAATGAGTGAATAAGTTCCCAGTGTGGTAAGCCTTACATATGGAATCATTTCAAAAAGAATGAAAAATAAAATTTTGGGGATAAAACCTGCCAAGAAAAGATCCACATAAATTTGGAAAACTGACATTTCTCATTTTCATCCAGATCTACATACTTGCTACACACTGCTGCCACCACCTCCCCGCATAAAAATCCCTCCCTGTCTTGTGACAACACCCAGCACATCTGCTTCTCTCTCTTGCTTTGGCCAATGCCACACTCGTCCTTGCACTTTCCCCTTCACTTCTTCCTGAGTAACCCCAAGCTTTCCTGTCCTTTCTTCTTTGCTATTTAATCTTCCTGAATATACTCTTCTCACCACACCCCTATAGAAAACATGCCCTGCCTTCAATGCTCTTGTCCACCACCAAACCCTCTGAAACACATCCTGATCTCTCTCAAATGAAAACATGCCTTCTCTCTCCCTGAATCCTCAAAGTACACTACTCTTGTAGCATGTCTCTAACAGCACTCATCATATTTTATTAGTATTACAGATATCTGTATGTTTGTCACCTCTCTTAGGTCCTAATCTCCTTAAGAATAGGATTTATATCTTATTGTTTTACTTCCCTATCTTTTAATAGCACAGCACCTTGAACAAAGTATATACTCATATAACCACAACTTCAATGAATGATTGAGTGGTTACTTAGAAATTCAATTACAGACTTCCTGCACCATCTAGAATAGAGAAGGAGGTATGGACTTAGACTTTGTAGAACAAATAACCTTTCCCTGATTTTCTGCAAACAGACTCACCAAAGTAAAGTCAGTATTAACACATACAGACGGGGGCTGGAGCGGTGGCTCAGCGGTTTCGGCGCTTGCCTGGCAAGCACGAGGACCCGGGTTCAACCACGTACACAACTATGTGTTGGAGTAACGAAGGCCATGTGAAAAACTAAATAAAGTTGTTTCTCTCTTTCTCTGTCTCTCTCACTGTCCCTCTTTCTTTAAAAAAAAAAAAAAAAAAACA
>PVKS010020426.1:0-36828 GCA_004027875.1 Aplodontia rufa | reverse complement strand
AGTACAAAACTGTGTGAAGAGCCATCAATGAGCAGATAGAGAACACAAGGGAAAAACAAGTTATAGAATAAAAAAGAGCCCATTCTTTAAAGATATCCAAGCCTTCTCTTTGGAGGGAATAAGCAAGTGGAAATTGGTATATAAGATGAAGCTTTATGAGGCTTTATTTTCTGTAGTATCAGACTGTCAAAATTAGAATGACCGAAAATATTAGTATTGGCATATAGGAAAATAAACACATATAAATGAACTGGAACTTTGGGAAGTTTGACAACATCTATTAAAAAGTAAGACTCATGTATTTTGATAAAATGCCACAGTCCTACATACATATTTCCACAAAAGCCCAAAAATACCCGTGTGTGTGTGTGTGTGCACGCGTGTGCACGTAGGACAAATCTCCATGCAATCATTACGAATAATGAGTTTTATAAATTGACATAGAAAGTTTCATAAAATGCATTATAAATTGAAAAAGTAAGTTGCAACAGAGTGTATTTCCTACTGTATTTGTTATCGTATATCCAGTCATATTAGTATAAGCATAAAAAAATTGGTAAGAATATATAAAGGACTCCTAACCATGGTTTCCCCTCCTAGTGGTGACTTCAGAGAGCATTTTTCTAGAACATTAGAGTAAATTACCCAAACACCAGAAATTTCAGCAGAAAAAGAACAGGACTCTCTAGGTACTAGAACGAATTGAGCTTGCTACCTTTTACATACCGAAATGCAGTGCAACAAACTTTTCAAGGATGCAAATCCCTATATATTTGCATTAAATAGAGTCTCTGGTATGAAGGAGTTGGTAATCAGTAGCAGGAACAACTTAGCAAAATAATTTTAATCATTCAGAGATGGGTCTAGACTCAGAATCCTGGGGAGAAAATTACTTTGTCCTTTTGCCTTCCCAATTACTCCCCTAAGTTCCACACTCTTAACCCAATTACCTTCAATGATCCAGAATGCCCTAGTCAGCTTGTCTGCTCCTGCCCTGCATGTAAAGTGGGAGTAGAACAAATAGTCTTCTTGTCTACCTCCTCTCTTTAATAACAATACATACCCAGAATGGTATCTTCACTGACTTCGACTGACACTGTAAATAGAGAAGTTTGGACTACACAGAATCACATATACTGAAGTTAAAGTGTCTGAATCATCTGGGACTTGAAAGCAAGAGCACAGCCACTGGAAAAGAGATCTCTCACTGGGAAAAGGTACTGCACATTCCAGAAAGATCCTGAAGACTCTCAGGGCAAACCAAGCAAATACTCTTATCTAAAGAATTCACCTGTGGGCATTCTAGAAATGTCCATAGATAATTACACTCAGTACAATAGTGTCATTTCCCCCCAAACTACTGAGAAATAACCTATATACATGCATATATTGATATATTTGTATATATGTGTATTTAAAATAGCAATTACCCCCTGCAAAAAACTTAGCTGCCTGGTTTTTGAAAGTCACAAAAACTAGGGCTGCGATTGAAGCTCAGTGGTAGAGAGCTTGCCTAGCATGTGCAGGGCCCTGAGTTGGATTGCCAAGACCACATTGAAAATAAAAATAAAAAGGTGCAAAGACTCCTAGTATAGGGGAGGGGAAAAGACAGAGAAAAAGGGAAGTTAGAGTAAATTCAAGGACAATGATTTTTCTACTTCCACATTTCAAATCAGATAAACAAGTGGTATCCTTCTGGGGTTTGTTGTCATTTTCTTGTGCTGATAAAAGTAGAACAATTGTATGAACACACACACTATGAACTCACCTACTACTCAAAAAACTCCCATGAAGTGCTACTATTCCATTTTTCCAGGTAAGGTACAGCCAGGTAAACTGAGGCACAGAGCGACACCAGGAGTTTATTGTTCCTACCATACACTGACCTTTTCATGAAACATTTATTTCAACTGAATAAAATGTAAATAACAATAATTATTCCCTTCCAGAAACCCTCTCTGAATTCTAGGCTATGAAGCATCCAGTCAGAAAGAGGACACAAAATGTGCTAGTGCAAAAGCCCGGCGCGAAGCAAAACGCACAGAGCTAAAGTTGGGATCCCTGCCACCTCTGCTGGGGCAGCAAATGCAACTCTGTCCCAGGGCTTCAACGTGTAATGCGTCAGCACGGGAAAGAAAGGAAGAAGCCTTTGTTACTACCAGGATCCCAAAGGACGTCAGCGGCCCAGAACAAGTTCGCTGTGCGCTGGAAGTCACGGAGGGGGCTCCCCTCTCCATCGGGGTCGCGCGCGGCCCAAAGCGCATGCGTGTCCCCAAGCCCAGGCGCTTACCTGCTGCGCCCGGAGCTCAGGCACAGGGCGAGGAGCAGCAGAGCCGAGGCGACCGCCAGGCCCAGGAAGCTGAAGGGCTCCAGCAAGAAGGGTCCCATGCTTGAGGACAGCTCTCCCGCCGTCCGCTGCGCGCGAGGCCGCGATGGGAGGCCTGGGGTCTCCTGCGACCAGCGCGGGCAGAGACTCTGCAGACCGCAGCGGTTTCTCTGAGCGGCGTCCCCACGTCCGGGCGGGAGAAGCTGGCCTGCCCGTGGCGCCAACGGGAATGTCACTGCGGGTCCCAGAGGCTGAATCACAAAGTTGGTGGAGTCCCCTCCCCCAACCTACCCCTCACCCAAGTGCACCGCCTCCTGCCCGGCCTCTTCTGGAAAACTGCGTCTTTGCTCCTGGGGGCAGGAAGAAGGGCCAGCGACGGGGGAAAGGACTCAGGACTTCCCGAGAGCAAGCCCAAAGGCCTGGAGGAGGGGGATTTCGCGTCTGAGTTGGAAGCCGCCCCTTGGGTTCCTCATCCCTTCGCCCTCACCCGGAGGGAGGAGGGGTTCCCCCTGCCCAGTGAGGGCTGGGAAGCTGTCTGGTGCGCTTTGGCGCTGGGCGGGCAGCTGGTACCTGCGGAGTGCCCACCTCCGTCATCCCCAACACCCTCTTTGCTCCCACATTTTTGTTGAGGGCCTACTGTGTACAAAGGCTCCTGCCAGAGGCAGGGATACACTAGGACTGTGTTCTGTGAAAGTCTGGGGAGGCACACAATCCAGAAAGCAGATTATAAAAGGAGTGATCGTGAACAGCACAGTTAAGGATGAACACGCCGGTACACGTCCCACAGTTTGCACCAACAAAGAATAAGGGGGAAACTTGGAAAATATCTTTTCTTGAGTTATGACCATCCACGAGGATTTTTACATATGTATACTTTCCTCCGCAAATTTGTGATACAAGATTTTAGTTAGTATTTTGTAGACAATACAGTGAGGCTCAGTTTATGTAACTCGTCCTGGTTTCAGTTGATAAAGTCTTACCCTTTTAACTTTGGTCGATTTTGAGTTCTCTGTGACCTTTCCAGCATGTAGGACTTTATCTCCATTCTCAGAATTGTTACAACAGCTTAAAAATGGATCTCTGTGCCTTTGATCTTGGACCATTCTAGACTGCCATCCCCTAAAACACAGACCAGCTTTTACCCTGCCCAAACTCTTCCTGATGAAGTGGTCAATCTGTGATAACTGGCCTAATCTTATCATTTCTCTTCAGAAACTATTGATTGTGAAACACACTGAGAAAGAGAAACAGAAGCAGAAGTAAAAGCAGAGGGAGTAAAGGAAGAAGATGATACATTAGAGTTTCTAAGATAAGAGCCATGAATGTCAGGATAATGACTCATACTCCAGAGCCTCGCTCCTAGTCCAGGTGACCCTCATTTACCAGGTGGTTGACATAGTGCCATGGTTCAGATGTGGTTGCTCCTCATGCATTTATGTGTTAGAGGCTCGGTCTTCAGTGTGGTGGAACCTTTTAGAGGTGGAACCTAAAGGGGCAAGGACAGAGCTGGTTAGGTCATTGGAGGCACTGACCTTAGTTCTCATGGGGACCCTGGTTAGTTTTTTTTTTTTTAAAGTGACTTGTTATAAAAGAGCAATCACATGTCTTGCCATGTGATTTTATCTTTCTTTTGTATGTTCCTGCTGAAATGCCATCTACCATGACGTGGTGTGGCCAAGGGATCTCTCACTAGAGGCTGAATTTTTGGGGCCTTGTGTAGGACTTTCAGTCTCTAAAGCTGTAAGCAACATAAACCTATTTCTTTATAAATTTCCTAATCTTGGGCATTTTATTATAGCAACAAAAAATGGACTAATACAAATAGTGTCTTTATGTGTTCTCTTGTCATCTTCATTTTTTTTTTTTTTTTTCTTTTCCCCCACTGGTGGAGATTGAACAGACTGAACACAGAACCTATTAGGCAAAGTGCTCTGTCACTAAGCCACACTCCCATTCCCATCCCTCTTTATTTTCTTTCTTTCTTTTTTGAGAGTCAACTTTTTTTTCATCTGGTTTATGCTTTTCTGACATTTAGTTGTATATGTGGTGCTGGGGTTGGAACCTAGGTCCTTGCCCATGCCAGCCAAACACTTTACTGCTAAGCTATCTCTCCAGCCCGTTTGTTCTCTTTCTAATGTAGTATTAGGGGTTGAACTCTAGCCCTGCTTCCTGCCAGGACTTCTCTTTTGATACTCAAGAGACTGAGCCAGGCATGATGGTGCACACCTGTAATTCCAGTGACTCAAGAGGCTGAGGCAGAAAGATTACAAGTTCAAGATTTGCCTCAGTAACTTAGCAAGGCCCTAAGCAAGTTAGCAAGACCCAGTCTCAAAATTAAAAAAAAATAAAAAATAAAAAGGACTGTGATGTAGTTCAGTGGTTAAGTGTCCCTGGATTTAATTTCTAGTGCAAAGAAAAGACAGACAGACAGACTGTTTGAAATGTTCCCCGACTTTTCAACCTACTCAGACTTTCTAAATAACACTTCACTGGACTGAATCCCTGAATCCACCTACTTGGTCAACAACTTTTGCTAAATGTAAACTATGTCTGTGGCATTGTACTTAGTCTGTTGGACCTACACAAATGAACACAGTCACGTTTCCTTCCAAAAACTAAGATGCAGAGGACTTAAGGAATTATTTTGGATAAATTAAGAAACTATTCAGCATGAGATTGCAAAATGACCGTGGGGGAGTTTAAGAACATGTACCCATATGGCTTCAATCTTCTGAGTTCCTGTAAAGCAAATGATGTGCTAGGGAAAGGGTAGATAAGAGGCTTGAGGCTTCATTTGTTGAGAAACATTAGAAAGTACCACTATGGGGAATGCCAAAGTAGAATTCCACATACTCCTTTCCCAATACCATGAAGATCCTAACATCAGGGTTGAGTGCTCAAGCCTGAAAGTTTGTCTACTCTTGACATAAAAAATATGGACTGAGTTTTGCATCATATCAAAGCATAATACTCTATAACTAAAAACAATGACTGCTGTTCTCTTTCTCCTCTTGCAATCAGTTCTATCATAACCAGCTTTGATTTCCCATATAGTGTTAAAATTAAGACCTCCACTAGACAAAACAGTGAAGTAGAAGAAAGAAAAGAGAAATGGAAGGGGCTGGAACAGTGGCTCAGTGCTTATGATGCTTGCTTGACACCACATACACAATGAAGTGTTGTGTGATGAAAGCCACATGAAAAACTAAGTAAGATTGATTCTCCTTTTCTTTCTTTCATTATCCCCTTCTCTCTTAAAAAAAAAAAAAGAAATGGAAGAATAAAAGAAGATGGGCTAGATACCTGCTTTATATACTTTGTTTCATCTAATCAAAATAAATTTCTGGAGGCTGGAGCAGTGGCTTGGTAGTTACGGCACTTGCTTGGCATGTGCAAGTGCACGGATTCAAACCCCAGCACCCACATACACAACTAAGTGTCAGAGCAACAAAAGCCATGTGGAAAAACTCAATAAGAATTGATTCTCTCTATCTCTGTCTCTCTCTCTCTCACACTGTCCTTCTCTCTTTAAAAAAAAATAATAAATTTCTGATGTAGATATTATACAGGTTGATCATCCCTTATCTAAAATGCTGGGGGCTAGTTATGTTTTGTTTTTCAAATTTTTCGGATTTTATAATATTTTCATATGCATAATGAGATTTCTTAGGGAATGGGACCCAAGACTAAACTCCAAATCCATTTAGGCTTCATATACACCTTACACAGGTAGCCTACAAGTAACTTGTTTACAATATTTTTAGTGTTCTTGTGTTTTGATTGTGACTTGTCACTTGAGGCTAGGTGTGGAATTTTCCACTTGTGGCATAATGTCAGAGTTCAAAAAGTTTCCAGTTTTCACATTGAGGATACTTAATCTGAATTCTCTTTTAAATGAAACCAAAACTCAGAGTTTCAGGACACCTGTGGTTATTCAGCTTCTGTTTCTGACCATGAAGTTGTCCCTCTTTCACTGTACCATTTTGCCCTCTGTAAAATTTTCTTGCACAAACCCCATACTATACCTGCTTAATCATTCTTCCAGTTTTTCCCTTGAGTTGTCTATACCTGATATACCCCAAGGGGACAACTGAGCTTCTGCTTGCAGGGTGGCGTTCTTTGGTTCTTGGGTACCTGAGGCTAGGCTGAGGTTTTTCATATGAAATTGCCTTCCTTACAGGCTTATGAAAATTAAATTGTGACAATGGAAGTGACTAAACCTTCTCCCTTTTGGTCATAGTTGAGTAACTTCTGTTCCACTGGCACGGACTTAAGTAGAAATGGATTCACAAGACAAATTCAACCTAGCTGAGGTATGATCTTATTAATATATTACCTCTGCCCAATTAAAATGTAAAATGTGTCATGTTCTTTCCTAAATGCTGCTATTCATGGTCTGATTTCAGCTGATTTCACATATACTGAGACTGAAAATTATTGTCTATTTTAGCACATAATAGTGAGGCATTATATATATATATAAGCACTAAACATGACTAAAAATATCACGGATCACAATGCTTCCTCTTAATCTGTCATTCTTTACGATTCAAGCTATTGCAACTTTCTCCTTTTTCTTTTCTTCTATGAAACTGGTGTGTAGTGTTAGTCTAACACTCAGTCTAATAACTCAGTCTAGTTATTGCAGGATACACATAGATGTGGCAGGCAAAAAATCTTATTAAATAAAATCCCATTGAATTAGCAAAGTGACCCAACAATAGCGAATGTAGTTCCATTTAAATCTTTTATATATATAAAGAACAATTTTAGGTAAGACCTGAATATAATTATTTTGAAGCAGCTTTAAAAATGGTGGGACAGATGGCTCTGATTATCTCCAAAAGGAAGGGAGAGATTGGAGAGTTTTGTCATTTCTTGTTTAACTGTTTTGGCATTGCTTATACACACTCGAGTTTTGAATACTTTGGTTTATAAATTCACAATCCCGTGCTAAACTGTAGTTCTTTCTCACTATCTGACCCTACTTCCCTTGCCAAGTTTCAAGGCTCACTCTCTTTGTCTCTGACTCATACTGGCTCTTCCAACATTTCATTTCTCGATTAGCTCTTAAACCCAGATTTCCCAGGACAGAAAGTACAAGACTGTCCCAGAATTTCTTTTAATGAGAAACATTCTCTTCACCCCAAATCCCTAATCACTCCTGTTCACTAAGGGAACATTTTATAGACTCAAAAACATTTTTTTTTTTTTTTGCATTGGACCAGACTGGTTCTCTGAGAATCTTTATCTAAGTAAGGTATACAGGAAGATTCTCTAAAGATTAATAAGTTTATTTGGGACTATCAGACCATTGCTAGTGTACTATACGTACTTTTTAGCAAACTATGAGTTCCTAGGTCGAAGCAAGGGAAGGAGGATTACATGAGATGTTTGGAGCTATAGCATTTGGCTGTAAAGATTAATAACAAAGGTGATAGGCATCCAAGAACTAACAAGACAGTTGTTGGGTGGATGTCTTTGCAGAAGTTGTTTCTGTGTAAGACTGCTGCAGCCTTTGTGTAAAGTTGTGGTTCTGGCAGAGGCTCTTGTGAATAGTTCCTGTTATAAGGCAATCATGCATGAGATCCCCTGCTTTATAAGTCTTTATAATTTCCCAGCTTTCTTTTTTTGGGGAAGGGGGTTACGGCTTGACAAAAGTGACTCCATTTTAGTTCTGATAACAATTCATAAATACCACTCAAGATTCTTCAACATTTTCTTTTTCCCAGCCGTCTTGGGCCAGAATAGGATATCTTATGCTTCCCCCTGGCAAAGTTGAGTATCTCTGATTCCACTCTTCCTCCGGAATTTTCCTCTTTAAATATCAAATACCTCCTGCCTTTGAAATGCAAAGCAATTCATATTTGAGCAAGCCATTGGGGTCTCCCATGCCAAATAGCTATCAAAAATTTCTTTTAAATAGTGCATGTAATGTTTTCAAAATATAATCATCAACAGAATAACATCATCATCATCAACAGAATAACAGTTGAAATTTTTTTTTTTTTTAAGAAAGAGGGACAGTGAGAGAGACAGAGAAAGAGAGAAACAACTTTATTTAGTTTTTCACATGGCTTCAGTTGCTCCAACACTCAGTTGTGTACGTGGTGCTGGGGTTTGAACCCAGGTCCTCGTGCTTGCCAGGCAAGCACCGAAACCGCCGAGCCAAAGCTCCAGCCCTGAAAATGTTTTTTAAAAGTGACAGGAATCATTTTATTTTTCAGGAGTGTAGGTAAATGTAAAGGAAATTAGGGGAGAGTATCATCTTTTCCCAATTATCCTCACATAAGCTCTAACCATAGCAACAATCAGAGCATTTATGAATGGACAGATATCAACAGGTGTCCCTTCTGCATTTGTAGTTTTATTTCTAGACATGCTATGGTTGTTTTTCACCTAACTTGTCCTTCTTTACTGAGTAGCTTCTCAATCTAGAAAGGTAGAAGAGCTAATTCAGGCTTTTCAGAAGTTCTTCTTCCTGCCTGTGGGTATTCAGGACCTCAAAATTCCTTTCTCCTTTCTCTTGTCTCTTTGTTGTTGTTTCTTCCTTATCAGTTCTGAACCAGCTGGAAATCTGTTCCTTATCTAGATTTTCACTTCCAGTCTCAGCAAAATTCAAGCCCTCTAGCACTTATTCACCTCACACCCCTGTTTCCAAAGTCAAACATGTTTTAAGGAATCTTCTAAAACTCACCCAGATATTAAGGTTTATAGTAGAAATCTACCTCTACTTTTATTTGTATCCTTATCAGGAATACATTTTTATTAATTTATACATATATGTGTATATGTATACTTCTATACACATATATATCTATGCATATATATACATATATGTGTGTATATTGTGTGTGTGTGTATATATATATATATATATATTTATTTATTTATTTTTGGTGCTAGGGATCAGACCCAGGGCTTTCTTCATACTAGACAAATGCTCTACCACTGAGCCACATCTCCAGCCCTAAGAACACAAAATTATTTTTAATTAAAAGTCTGACAAAAATAAACCCTTAATTCAAATTGACAAAGCATTTTCATGCATTATCTCAACTGACTATTTAATAGTCCAGTGAGCTGATTATTATCTTCATTTTATGCACATATGCTGTAACCTCCCCAACAACTGTAACCATGTCTGAGGGTCTGTGTTTAGAATTAAGGTTCATCGTAATGAATCTGGTGTCTCTACTTCAGAATGTCAGCTTCTGTAAGTCGAGACTGCCTATCTAGTTCACCACTGTAGCCTTGCACAGGGAATTTGCTGTAATTGGCACTTACGTAAGGATTGTGTAGACAGATCAATCAATACCAAATAAAATAAGTAGACAAGCAAATGAACCATTAATCACATATTGCATGCCTGTTACGGTAAGGAAAGAGGTGAATGAAGGAAATAAATAGAGAGGAGAGCAAGGGCTCAACAGTAGCACAGGTTTATTCAGGAGAGACCTGTAGAGGGGGGCCCAGTAGAGTCTGGGACCCACCTGCTGCTTACAGCATAGGGTAGATGTAGACAGAATGATGGGAGAGGGGGCCAAGGTATGAGTTTTCTGATTGATAAGGGCCCAAGTCAATAGATTCTGATAAGGGCCAGATAGTCAGTAGATTTCTAAACAGTGAGTAGGGGATTTGCTGTCTGGCTCAATGAGTGATGGCTGGTAGTTTTCCATATCCATCATTCTGCACTCCAAAGGGCTCTAAAGAGTTGGGTGGATGATATCAAGCTTTTATCCAGTTAGTGGGTAAACAGACATAAGTATTAATTCTAACAAGAACATTCATTGGTAATAATTGAAGTAGCCAGAGAGGTGATAGGAGATACCTTGCTTTAGCTGGAGGCAGGGTCTGGTAGGGAAATTTTAATGAGAGTGTGGTGGGTGGTCACAGTGGGCTTGGAGAGATCCCACTCTGCGGCTGTCACTTCAGGGAGGAGAACTGACAGTGATGTTAGAAGGGAAGGACAGGCCTCTGGTTGGTATAAGAGGACAAAGAGTGTGGGAAGCTAAGGTGGGTATTAAAACAAATGGAGGCATTGAAGTTGGTTAGGGTGTCTCTGCCAAAAATAGGAGTTGGTCATGTATGCATGAGTGGGTCCTTCCATTCAGGCAACCAAAACAAAATGTTTTAGCCTAGGGTGGTGGGATCCCATTCTCTGAGTTTCCTATTTTCTACCTGCCTACAGATAATCTATCTCCTGCCTCAATTCCCCTCTGAAGAGGACCTTAACTGCTGCAGAGGGAAAAGGGTAACGACCGTTCTGGCTTTTTTTGTGCTGGTGGTGGGTGTTGGCTGTAGCAGTGAGGGTCCAGAGGGTCTACCTGGGGGATCTCAGTGGAAATTGGGAGGCAGCTACACAGAGGGTTCGTATTTGCATTACCACTTGGTGCTTAATGGATTCTAGGCATCTCGTGCATCAGGGCAGTCCAGAGGTCCGTGATGGTGGTGGTTGACAGGCGATTGGACATGGTGTACATGTTGGAACAATAATGCAACAAAACATTATTTTCTGCAAGCAGTTAGTACAAAACAATCAGTGTTATCAGCCTTTGAATACTATGAAAATAGTGACTTATTAGAGCTTAGGATATGGTCTGACATGTCCTTTCTTCATGAGTGGAGGACAATCAGGGTTTTAGAAACCTTCATAGAGTTTCTAGGAACACATTTGATTTTTATAATGGCACAGGTGTCCCCTTGAGGTGGGGAAATGCCATTTGATTTCTTTAATGTAACTTTTTATTGTCATATGGCTTTTATGTGACACATTGTATCTTTTTGATTGATCTCAGGGATAAATATCAGAACCGAACAATCATACCAGTGAAAAACAGATTGAGTTTACCCATATAGGAGTTTTGGGAAATTTGTGCATCTCAAACTGACTTAGAACCAACTTGTGACTCTGGTAGTGTCCTCTGTAACCCTTTATTTATAATCTCCCAGTTTTATTTACTTATGGGAGAAATGGCACAAGCATACATTCCTTACAGTTACTGATCTCAGGCCTTTTGTGCAGTTTTTTTCATATAAACCTCACAACAACTCTGGTGTGTAGATAATTTCATCATCTCTATTTCTGCGCTTTAAAAAAGCAGGCACAGAAAGATTAATAACTTGCAGCTGTGTAATCTCCAGCTCTAATACCATGGTCATTTTGTTCATGAACCTATTGATCAAAGACTGGAATACTGAGGATTATTAAGATATTGCTCTTTGGACAGCATTCACATGGTACAAAAAATCATTTACACTTTCTGCCCATTTAGATCTGTCTACATTCCTCTTCCCTAGACCTCCTTTGTCAACAATTCCCAATCATTTCTCATCTATAAAGATAACCATGCAACTTAACTATTAGCTATTAGTCTGGAATTATTTTTGGTAACTATGATTGTGTTAGTCAAAAAGCAGAACCATTATGAATATTATGATAATAAGAGATTTATTAGAGGAATTAGACTTCACCGATTTTGGAAGGAACTAGGAAAGTAAGGGTGAAGAAAGGAAATTTGGAGAATCAGAGAAAGAAACATCAAACTGGCTGCCTGAAGTATTATGGCAGGTGGACCTATTGGAGCTTACAGAGAACACATGGAGCAGCACATCCATAACCTAGCTGGACTGTGAAGTGTTGGGAAACCATGACTGTGAGTTTGGGAATTTTGTGTGTGTGAGTCAGCTGGTCATCAGTTGGAAAGATGAGCTGGACAAGAAGTGGCATGGAATAAAGAAAAACTGGGGAAGTGAAGATGCAGAGAGAAATTTAGATGGTTAGAGTCAAATAGACACCCAATATTGTCACTTACTAATGCGATCTTATAAACATTAATTAATTTTGTGAACCCGTATTTTTCTAGCTGCAAATGTGGATAAAATATCCACCTTTATGGGCTGCTTGCATGCCCCTTAACATTCATTCTCCTTTCCATTTTCAAGTTAGTGAAATATTTTCATCATAAGTTAAAATAGTTTGGAAACACAATCTCTGGCATATTTTAACTATTTGACAACAAAATTGTAATATTATAATTTTCAACGTGTTTCTCCAATCTAAATGTTCTAGCAGCTTTATACCCATCACCATCAATTGTAAAAATTCATGAATAAGTTCTTCTTTAATAGCCAAAAATTTTACATTGTTCCATTTTCTCCTTGAACTCATATTTCCATTCCATTTCTCCCACAAAATTTTATCCTAACATAATATATTTTTATGCTTGAAAGTCTTTTATTGATAACATTTTATATCTTTCTGTAGTAAAATGTGTATATAAATTGAAATTAATTTTTTATATCCTCTGTGACCATAGGACCTGTTATCTTTTTATCTCAATTAAGATATTATTATAATTACTATAAGCACATTATTGAACAAAGAAATGTAAATGTGGTATGGAAATTGATAATTAAACCTAAAAAGTTAAGTTTAATTAGAAATGCACATTTGAAAATGTGTATATAGGTATGCATGTGTGCATGTGTGTGTGTGCACATCTCCCTTCTCTGACAACAAGAAAAATGGATTCCATCACCATCGATGTATTTACTTATTTGATCAATCTTACCTATATGTAACCAACTTCCTCTTTCTACCATCTTCGATGCCCTCTGTCCACAACCTCCTCACCCCTTTGGGGTTCCAACATTCCACACATCACCAGTGTCTTTCCTTTGCTTGGATTCCCACTGAGGGTGTTGAACTTACCTTCCTTCTACCTCTGTGTTATTTAGCTCTGTCCTACTTACTGACTTTTATATTCAATTACTCAGGGATGAAATGAAAAGAAAGTGGGAGGGGAAACAGCATGTGCCTTTTTACAAATCTTGACTTTTCTAATTTTGAGACGATAGATGATAGATAGATAGGCAGGCATACAGCTAGCACATGGAGCTTGTCTTTGTTTTGTGTTGCTGGAGGGGCTATGGGAAAAGAGGAATGTGGTCACATTTTTGGTGGGACTGCAAACTGGTACAGCCACTCTGGAAAGTAATATGGAGACTCCTCAAAAAAATTAAGGCTGGAACTGCCTTATGACCCAGCTATCCCACTTCTGGGTATTTTCCCAAAAGAGCTAGAATCAGCATATTATAGAGATACAGCTTCACCAATGTTTACAGCAGCTCAATTTATGATAGCTAAATTATGGAACCAATCCAGATGCCCCTCACATGATGAGTGGGTTCAAAAACTTTGGTACATATATACAATGGAATTCTACTTGGCTATTAGAGAAAACTAATATTATGGCTTTTGCAGCCATATGAATGGAGATGGAAAAAATTATGCTAAGTGAAATATCTGAAACTCAGAGACTCAAGGGCCGAATGTTTTCTCTCATCTGTGGAAGCTAGAATACAATTAGAAACAGTATGATAGATGACTAAGCTAACAATAATCTCAACATGTTTGAATGTTTACACAAACAAGGGGAACCTTGCCTAGGATGCTGGGGGACATACAGAGGTGGGCAGGTAGGGGAGAGGGAATAGGAAGGAGGAAGGGAGTATGGGGGAATCAACTCAGAGGGGAAACTTTCGACTTCCATGAGAAGTCCAATTAACAGGAGGGTTAAATAGAGGGAAACATGGAACCAGGGAAGAAACCATGGAATGACATCAGCCTTGGCTTGCTCTGTCATTATACATTTGTTCTTGACTGTTTGATAATGATTTCCTCCTAATTGTAAGACCATCTTTAATGAATTAAAAAAAAAAAAAGACCTCCTTTCTCAACACTGTCCCACTAGGGATAAAGGTTCCATTTCCCTGAGATTCTCACCTAGTAAAATAACCTAGCAACACTTCAGTATTTCCTGGTGACATACTTTTTGTTGCTTTCTCCTCTGTATTTTCCTCAGCATCAATGATTTCTCTGTCAAGACTTGTTCAGGTAACGAAGAAGTTATATGTCTTTAAAAGAAAATCGTCACTACTGCTCACCTGATGATACAAACATCTCATTTTAGGATATCTCAGCACAAGGAAATTCATGATTTTTAATCTCCTGCGTTTTTATGAACAGAATGGGATGATTCTATCATTTGTTATAAGTTTGGTTGTGGGATGCAAAACTAGGAAAGGAAAAACAGTTGCCTTGAACACAGGCCATTTGCAGGTAAACAGAATAGCAGTGGAGAATGAAAACAGAGATTTTCTTAAATCTTTAAATGTTTACTAAGTTCTCTGAAAATCTTCATGGCACACATACCTAGTTTAGTGATTATTGGTGTAGATGCTCAAAAAATTGTCAATAAATTTTAGTGAATTGATGGTTGTGAAAAAATAAAATAATTCATGCAGATAATCCAATAATGTCCACTGGCTATAGTGAAATAACATATTTTTCATTATTATTCATTAATGAGAGTGAGAAAGAACTGAGTGTGAATTACACTTTACTTCCGTAATGACAGAATAACATGTAGTGGAAGCCAAAAAAGTCATTTAAAAATTGTCTTAATTTTTTGCCTGTTTAAATTCAACTTTTCATATTTGTGTGCTCATCTCTATCATTATTTTTGATGTTTAATAAAAAGTAACCCAACTACTTAGATTTAAGATGTAAATTATTCTCAATCTGAAAGTCAAAAAGTATTTTTAGGAATTAGGATATACTTATTCACCTATATAGTTTCATCATTCAGCAAATCATTGGATACCTACCAATAGCTAAGTAAAGAGCCAGGCACAAGCTCAGGAAGTGTGTAGTGGGCAAAATTAGATATAGTTTCTACATCCATTGACATGCACTCTAGAATCTTTTAATTGGAAACAGAGGAACCAGGACTTAAAAAAGAAAATGAGATCCATGTTCAGAATACAGATTGACTTGCCAAAATGAGAGAGACTAAATGCAACATGTCCATGTGGCTGTCAGTTGCAGGAACTTGAGGGTCCACTTTTTGAGGTGACTCCATTGGATCATCCAATTACAAATACCTTCTGCATCTGTTGGAATTTGCTCTGATTTAAGTCTTTCTGAAGGTGGATATGATTGATGAAGAAGCTTGGGTCATGTTTCCACCTCTGCAAATGGGTAACTCCACCATAAACATGAGGACTGAAGTTGCTTTAAAGGAAGAAAAGTGTTCATGTAGTGGGAGAAAAGAGAAAGCTAATTGAGGGTAAGAATGTCTGCTATAGCTTTCATCCATGAACCGAAATTTGTATCTGGTTCATCTTGTTATAAAAATGTCAACTTAATTGTTTTTAGTTTCGTGATTTGAGTTTTTGGGTGAAAGCTGTAGCTCCAGTGATCTCAGCGGACCAGGCTCAGCCACGCATCACAATATCAATCCATTGCTAATCATAGAGATGAGCAGTGGTGAAGGGCAGAAAAGGAACTTTTAATCAGTGTGATCATACCAGTAAGGACAGATATAGGGGTGCAGTGATCAAAGAGCTGTGTTCACGTGGCAAACAGAAACTTGGAGGTTTCATAGAAAACAGGAATAAAGTCAGGGTTGGGGGCTTGAATGACTTAGGGGATTACCTACGTGGTACAGGAAGTCATTCTGGTTCTGCTGTGGTCTGGTTGATCATTATCTCAGGACAGATTCTGTGAAGATTTGGAAAGGTTCAGAGGGCAATTTAACTCCTGACAGCTATGGATGATGGGACTTCTGTATGACATAAAACTCAAAGAGACATTTTGAATATAAGGGCAGCTGGGGAGAGTGCTCACAAGGCAACTCTACCACCTTAGTTCTTACCACAGTATTTATTAAGTTGAACAAAGATTTTCAGAAGTAACTTTCAAAGAACAAAGCGTTTCAATCCAATCAAACTAATCTTTAGTAAGAAAGGGTGCAGCTGCACTTATAAAGAAAACTCCAAAAACAGGCATAGACTATAAAACTTGTTTTTGTGAACTTAAAGGTCAATTGAGATATATATCTAAAGCAACTGTTATCTGGAGGGCAGTCATATCTGTAGGCATCCAGGTTTGCATTTGATGACTTGGAGATGTAATTGCTTGCAGGCAGGTTTCCTCCCGGTGTCCCACAATGTGTTCCACCAGGCTGCCATTAGACCACCTCAATGCCTTAGGTCATGTCTGTCTTTAATAAGGCAGCCTAGGTTCAGTCATTGGGTGATTGCTCCCATTGAGGAGAACAGTCTCATTATGGGGTGGGCTGTACTGCGAGGCTCACTGCTACTTGGGGGTAGTTTTGGTTCCATGTCATAAAGAGCCTTATCAACCAGGTCTGTTCTTCCTAGAATCCAAGGTAACTGCAGAAGAAAGTGATTCAGAGAAAAAGAAGAAAAAAGTTGAAAAGGCAAAAGGAGTCAGAGAGGAATAAATTGGAGTTGGTTAGACCAGTGAGTAGGACTTCCTTCGGTTTCAGATTTTAAACTCTTAATTTAACCCTTACAATGTTCCTCTTCTCTTCTCTCTCGTTCCCTCTCCTTGCCCACTCTGCTCCCTTTTCTTTCCTCTCCCTTGGAGCTAGTCATACTGTCCAGCTTTTCTTGTGAAAATCTACAACCCATAATCATCTTTATATAAGATTTATTTAAAAGTCAGTGATGTAATATTTTCTATAATTATATTTTTCACACACATAAGTACTTTTGCTACATGATGCACATACAAATGCCGTTCATGTTGTATAGCACATTACTTAGGGAAGCTAAGTCACTAATAGTCATCTGCAATTTGCAGCATCTATCCTTCTAGCTTAAAAATGTTTAGGGGGAAAGAAATGTTCCCTAGTAACTGTAGATGTACAAAGGGAAAAGTAATCTGAAGGAATCAGTGGGACCTATCACAAAATACTGGAATATTGGTTTCCTTTTACTGCACATGGTGCATATACCATGTTTTGTAACCTTGGTCTCTCTCTCTCTCTCTCTCTCTCTTTTAAGAAAGAGGGACAGTGAGAGAGAGAGAAAGAGAGAGAGAGAGAGAGAGAGAGAGAATCAATTTTTATTTAGTTTTTAATATGGACTTCATTGCTCTGACACTTCATTGTATATGTGGTGCTGGGGTTTGAATCCTTGTACTTGCACATGCCGGGCAAATGCTGTAACCACTGAGCCACCGCTCTAGCCCCTTGGTGTCTCCTTTTAATGTTCAGTTTTTAGCTTTTTTTTCCAGTTAATAATCATTTTATTCATTCTGGAGCCTCAATATTTGACCTGAGTACAGCATCTGTGCATGCATTTTGTAGTTTCAATATTGATCAATAATGACAAATTTCATTGAACTGCTATTACATTCCCTGCTTTGAGGCTCACATTTGAAACCATACTTTGTTCTCTCTGTCCATGGTATCTTAACGTGCATGGTGTGCCTTTCCTGATTGGTGGCCAAATTTCCCTTAGGCTTGACTTTTAATTTCCTGTGGCAAGCCTGTCCTCATTTGCAGTCACATGGACATATGGTCAGTTCACAGTCCAGCTGCTCTAGAACATGCCTGTCCTTTGGGGCCAGCCACTCCTCACAGTGTGCATCTGTCTCAGTTGTCCTTACTAGAATATGCCACTCTGTTGGCCAGAGGCTACTCATTGTAGGCAAACTTTTTGATTAATGCTTAGTAGAAAGAAATCATTCTCAAAGTATGTTTTACTTTTCCCCTTCATTTTTGTGGAATCCTACATTTCTGTCAAAAATTAAAAATTTTTTTAAAAAGCAGCACATGTAACTAGTTTCCAGGTCATTGGCTCTCACATTGCCATATTCTTATACAGTCACACATCAAATAACCTGTCAGGGTTTGGTCAATGATGGACTACAGTGGTCCTTTAACAGTATATTAGAGCTAAGGGCTGTAGAGGTGGTTCAGTGTAGAGCACTTGCCTGGCATGGGTGAGAACCTGGGTTTGAACCCTAGCACCATATACATGACTAAGTGTTGGAAAAACAAAAAAAACAACTGAGGGGCTGGAGCGGTGGCTCAGTGGTTGGAGAGCTTGCCTGGCATGCGCGAGGACCCAAGTTCGAACCCCACCACTACATACACAAACGGGGTGTCAGTGAAACCAGAACCAGATGATAAATAAATAAAATTGATTCTCTCTCTCTCTTTCTTAAAAAAAAAGATGAAAAAAATTGAATCTCTTTTTGTCTCTCAATCCCTTTTTCTCTTAAAAAAATAAAAATATAAACAATGTGTTGGAGCTAAAAAAATTCCTGTTGCATAGTGGCATTACAGGCATGGTAATGATGTAGAACAAGGTCTTATTCAGGTATCTGTGGCAATGGTAGTGTAGACAAACCTACTGCACAGTCAGTACAATAAAAGTATAGCAAAAATATATGTACAGTGCATCCTACCTGATAATGATAAAATTATATGTAATTATAATGAACCAATAAAATTAATATTTTTTTAAAATTCTACTAAGTTGGGGCCAGAGCAGTGGCTCAGTGGTTACAGAGCTTGCCTGGCATACATGAGTACGCCAGTTTGAACGCCAGAACCACATACACAACGAAGTTTTAGAGCAATGAAGGCCACATGAAAAACTAATAAAATTGATTCTCTCTCCCTCTCTCTCACTGTCTCTCTAAAAAGTAATTATATTGATTGCATATATTCATTGGGTTTAGTGTGATACCTCCATACATGAATGCAATGTACAATGATCGAATGTAACCAATCTTTTTTATTTAAAAAAATTAATGATAGGATCTCAATGTGTACACTTCAATTTTCAAGATGCATTCTCAAAAAAAGTCATCATTAATGTGACTATGATTTCTTGGTTGTTGGGAAGGCATTTCATTTGCCCTCTGTATGTTTTCATTTCTTCCCTGTACTCTTTGTTTGAAACTTTGAGGAAATTTGCTGAAATATTTAGAAGTAATTGGCAGGAGCTTACCAATGCCTCAGGGTGCATGGAGTGATCCTAGTCATCTATGTCGCTGGAAGAGGACAGTGTGGCCTACACCAGAACACTGGTCTTAATAAGTTACACTATTTTAAGCAGCAGGGTAATGATTACATCATTATTACTATAAATCAGAGCTTATTTAAATTGTGATAGTAAGTCATTATCATTTGATAGTAAAATATAAGTGAGTTTTTCTTATTCTTTCAGACTGCAGTTTTCAAGTGTCCTCAATGAGCTTGCATTTGAAAAATAATTTACAAGATAATTTTAAAAATTAAGAAAACAAATTCAATATATGTATAAAAGCAATACTTAATTTCTCTCCTAAGAGTTAAAGAGGCATATTTGGAATAAGAAAGATTAGAAGGAAGCACATCAAAATATTAAGAGTGGCTGGTAGGGTTTACAGTAATGGTTAAAATTTATAATTCTCTGTATTTTCCAAAATTTCTATCGTTACCATGTATTACATTTATCGTTAAGAGAAAAGGATCTGAAAGGCATTTCTGAGAACTCTCTATGTCTCTGAGTCTCTGGTTCTGCTTTTGTTAATTCCTTTGTTCCTTTCTCATTGTACCATAAAAGCAACTTAAAAAGCTTGAAACTGTTAGGCTACCATGTTGCTATACTAAAAGAAAATGCAGAAAAAAATTAGCATTACAGACATCACTTAAGAAGGTAGAAACACCACTATGTAAATTTACTCATACCAAGGAAAGACCTTGCCAGCCTACTTATTCATCTCACTCCTTACTGGAAACAAAAATTTCCCCCAAAGTCTAGATTATCACATTTCAAATTTCAATTTAAAAAATGGGAGTCATTGTCATTTCTTTATTTGAATAAGGTTAACCATTTTGTTGCTTCTTCTCTAACACTTAAATTATTTTGACTCACAGATGCTTAGGTGACATGAGTGTAGGGTGGACGGCTATTTGAGAGCATGAAATATTCCAAGGAGGGTAAGGTCAATCCAGATGGATCTCTGCAGTAGAGGGCTCTGGATGGCTTGGGGGTCAGAAATGTGTGCTCTGAGCACTTGGAAGCAAGGGTAAGGCCTGGAGACGTCTGATGGATAATACAATGAAGAAGGCACATATCAGACACAAGCCTCATGACAGTGTCTGTCAGCTCACATAGCCTCAAGGACAGAAGAGAAAGGTTAAGTTGTATGAAGCTACAAGGTGGGATTTCAGAAACACCAAGAAGGTCCAAACAATCACTCTTAGAAATTCCCTTACAGCCTGTTTACTGATATTTGAATTGTAACTAACCAAAATATAATACAGACTGAGTATTGAGTTCCCCATGACTGAAATGCCTAAGACCAAAATTGTTACAGATTTCAAATTTGAGGGAATATTTGCATATACAAAATGGAACCAAATTCTAATCACAACATTTGAGATTCTATGTTATATCTTATCCACAGAGCCTGAATGCAATTTTATGCAATATTTTTCAATTGCTTCAATGAAGCTGCTATTAAATGTCCTCCTTTCTCTATCCCCCCTGCCAAAGATATATGTAATCACAAAAGTCTTAAGGAGAAAAGTGAATTCAGAGTAAAGTTCAGGGAAGAAAGCAATTTGGGCCTGTCATTGGAAGACACAGAGGAGAACCCTCAAAGGGGCAAAGTCAAACCATCTAGAAAGCAGTGGTGACAGGGGCCTGACTCAGACCCTTAAAGCTGAGGAAGAGGATACTCCCAGGAAGATGGCAGGGCAGATCTAGGTAGCAACTCCTGACCCCTCCACAGCCCAGAAGAGAAGCAGTGGAAAACAAAACAAAACAGCTGACTAGAGAGGCCAGTGACAAAGTAAATACTCTAAAGCTAAATGTTGGACAGTTTGAGATTTAGAGGATCTTGAAGTTTGGTTACTGGAGCTGAAAATAAGGGCTGAATTCCCTGACCTCCAAATCCTGACTTGAGTGGGCCAGGGAGAGAGGTAACAAAGCAAGAAAGAGGGAGAGGAAAAACATATTAGCTTACTCCTTTAACATCAGGAAAGAAAAGCAGACCAAGTTAAAATGCAACAGAAAACAGATAGTGAAGGAGATCAAGCAGTTTAAATTGTGGACTGAAAAGCCCCACTAGAAGAATACCCAATTAAAGGAGAATCAAATCCGAATTAAACATTAGAAATAAATTAAAGTTGCAGGAAATAAAAATCATCTTTCTATAAATACATGAATGTAAATGGACTAAGCTTTCCAATTGAAAGACATAGATTAGCAAAATGGATTCAAAAACAAGATCCAACCATATGTTTGTTGCTTACAAGAGACTCACCTTACAGACAAGGACAACCACAGATTGAAGGTGAAAGGATGGAAAAAGATACACCATGCAAATATAAAACAAAAGCAAGCAGGGATAGTTTCTCTCACATCAGACAAAGTAGACTTCAATCCAAAATTAATCAGAAGAGTAAAAACAGGTCATTTCATATTGATTAAGGATATCACCCAAAACAAGACACAATGATTGTAAATATTTATGCCCCAACCATCAGTGCACCTACATACATAAAACAAACCCTTCTCAATATAAAGAATCAAATAGACCACGAAAGTATAATGCTGAATGATTTCAACACATTTCTATCACCATTAGATAGGTCATTATTTTAGTCAGCTATTTCACTGCTGTGACTAAAAGAAAAGACTAAAACAATTTTAGGAGGAAAAGTTTATTTAGTGGCTCCTGCTTTCAGAGGTCTTATCCCATAGAAGGCCAGCTCCATTCTTTGAGACTCAAGGTAAGGCAGAACATTATGGCAGAAGAGTGTGACAGAGGGAAGTAGGTCAAGCCATAGCTCTAGGAAGCAGAGGAGACTCCATGTCAGATATAAAATATACCCTAAAGGTACACCCCCAATGACCCATATTCTCCAGCCACACTCCACTAGCCCACAATTGCCAGTTAATCCCTCAATATAGATACTGATTGGGTTAAGGCTCTTATAACCCAATTATTTCACCTCAGCCTTCACATTGTCTCTCATATTGAGCTCTTGGGGGGACACCTTTCATCCAAACCCTAACAGTCATCCATATATAAACTAAGCACAGACTCTTCAGAACTGAAAAATACCTTTGATTGAATGGACCTATTGAACATTTAAAGAATATTTCATTCAACAACAACTGAATTCACTTTCTTCTCAGTAGAGTATTCTCTAAAATAGATCATATTTTAGGGTACAAAGCAAGACTTAGCAAATCCAAAAAAAAAAAGAAAGAAAAAAATAATCCCTTTCATTCTATCAAATCATAATGGAATGAAATTAGATATCAATGACAAGATTAAAAAACCATTTTAACACCTTTTAATGAGAGATTGATCACAGAAGAAATCAGAGGACAAATAAAATATTCTTAGAAACGAGTGAGAATAGAGATACACATATCAAACTCTCTGGGACAATATGAAGGCAGTTCTGAGAGGAAAGTTTATAGCACTGATTTTCTACATTTAAAAAAATAGAAAGATCCCAATGAATAATCTAATGTTATACTTAAGGCCCTAGGAAAAGAAGAACAAACTATTTCCAAAATCAATAGAAGATAGGAAATAATTAGGATCAGAACTAAAATTAATGAATTTGAGAATACAAAAAAAAATATGAAGGATCAGTGCCAAAAAGGTTTGGTTATTTGAAAAGATGAATAAGACTGATAAACCCTTAATCAAACTAACCAAAAGAAAATTAGACATGAAAAAGGATGTATCAACACAGACAATTCTGAACTCCTGAGAATTTTTAGAAGCTATCTTGGAAATTTATGTTCCAATAAACTAGAAAATATAGAAGATATTAACAGTGCTAGATAAAAATGACCTACCCAAATAAAATCATGAGAATATAGAAAAATAAATCAGATCAATATCAAGCAATGAAATTGAAGCAGCAATTAAAAATCTTCCAACAAGAAATCATGCTGTGTGAAGTGAGCCAAACCCAGAGAATCAAGTCAAATGTTTTGGCTCATTTGTGGAGGCTAGTGCTAAACTCAAGCTTGGGTGAAAACGTTCTCAAACTCATGTATTTGACCCACCAAGGGCATAGCAGCACATAATCTAGTGGAACCGTAGACTTATGGTGGGGAAGGGGGAATGGGAGAGGGAGGGAAGATTGGAAGGGACCTGGGGGGAGACAACCAACGATCTAACATACACTTTGATGGATGTGGAAAATTATCAGAAGCCACTCAGGCAGGCAGCAAACCCCCTACTCACTGTTTCGGGATCTACAGACTTAGGCCCTCATTGGAACCTGTTGCCTTGGGCCCTTATCAGAGGATTCCCCACCCTACTGATACCCTCAGTTTAATCTCCACCTACTGAAAACCCCAATTTAACCAGAAAACTGCACCTTGGCCCCTCCCTCCTCATTCTCTCCATATCTACCCCAGACTGTAAGTGACAGGTGGGTCCCAGACTCCACTAGTCCCCCTCCACAGGTTTCTCCTGAATGAACTTGTGTTATTGTTGAGCTGCCACTCTCCTCTCTCTCTCTTTCCTTCATTTTTGTCTCTTTCCTTACACTCATCTTCCCTCTTTCCTTACATAAGGGTGCTGCAACCCAGGACAGGAAAACGGAGCTCTTACACTCCCTCCCATTCCCTTTCTTTTGATTTTGTCTTACTCTTTACTTTCCCTTCATACAAGAGGTGAGAGTCAGAGCACCCTCCAAGTTCCCTACAGCTAAATGGCAGTCAGAATGCAACCCAAAATCAACCCCCTCCCAGGGCGAGATTTTTGCAGCCTATTGCTACCTGAATTGAACAAGAGCTTTTCTGAGCTCTTTGGTGTCCTCTGGAACGCTCTCGTCTCTCCCCTCTTTCTGTCTGGCTACACCTCCAGATCACAGACTTATTCTCCATTTTGTTCCCACATGCACCACTGGTCATACTGATCATCTCAAGTGAGAGGTAAGATTCCTGGTCTCTTGCAGGGGCACTCTGCTAGAGACTCTCTCACTTCCAACCCCAGGGGTCCTCACCTTGGGAAGAGAGTTTGGGGACCCCCCCCCCCGTTGATCCAGCTTTGCCTCTGGGTGGCAAGGAGTAAACAGAGGATGTTTTATTTTCTCCTGTCACCTCTGTCACACCTCTCCATTACTCAATGGCCTCAATTCAGAATTCAAGACATTTGATCCAAAAATACTAACAGATCTTTATAACTTTCTACAACAAATGGTCTGTACCAGGACCCATGTTTCAAGTTTCCCACCAAGGATGACTTCTCTGGGCTTTCTCTTGACCTTGATTGGGTCTCTCTCTCTCTCTCTCTACCACCTCTCCCTCTGGCAGCTCCAGTAAGCACCATTCACAATGTTGGGCATCACATCCACCACCCGCCGTAACCCACTGAGTGAATGATTCCCTTTGACTCTTCTGGATTCCTGGCTTTCCACCGGAGTCCTTAGGGGACCTCCTTAATCCATCTCATCCAGCTTGGGCCAGATCCCACCAAAGCTTCCATGAGACTCTCCCTTAGGATGCCTTCCCAAACATATCCAGATCCTGGGTCTCCAAGACACAGTCAAACCTGAAAGACTAGTTCTTCTTCTCTAATATTGCTTGGCCCCAATATAAGCTGGACAATAACAGACACTGGCCTGAAAATGGCATACTTGACTCCAAAATTATCAGAAATCTTAAACCCTCCACTGCAATAACAAATGGTCCGAGGTTCCCTATGTCCAAGCCTCCACTCCAGGCCTGGTACTTCTACTCCAGACCTTCTCTCTGCCCAAACTGCTCAACTTTTCCTTGTTCTCTTCAAAGAAAAACCCTTCAAGGGATCCCTCTCTTGGGACCCTTCCCTCTTTGCGAGTTCCGCTTCTTTTCTATTACTCTAAATCTTGTTGCTTTGCTCTGTCTGATCCTGTGTCCATGAATTTCATTCCTCAAATTTATGAAACAGAACCCACCCAGCCGTGCCGTGTGTTACATTTACAGGGATCCCCCAGGATATTCAGAAGGGTCAGTGAAATGGACAATTACTCTTTCACTTTTCTTCCCTGAATTCTCCATTTTGTACTCTCTCACTCTCTATCAAAAGTACCAGGACCCTGTCAGCCACAATCAAAATATGTTACCATGTAGAGGAGACAAAGGGTCTAGCCTTAGAGGGGGAACTGGTGGAGAGTATATAAGACAATAAAAGGCTGCATTTGGGGTTTAGCCTTTGGATATTAATCCACTGGGCCAGTGTCTATACAAATAAATGTTGCTTCCTAGATAAAAGATTTGGTGTTTTATCCCTCTGTGTGAGAATCACACAACAATAAATCAATAGCTTTTATATATTCCAGTAGTGATTCTGCTAAGAAATCAAGAAAACTATCCCATTCACAATATCCTCAACTAATGTTTGGGAATTACTATGGAAGTGAAAGATCTCTACAATGAAAATTATAGAACACTAAAGAAAGAAATTGGAGACATTAGAAGATGAGAAGACCGCTCTTGCTCTTGGATAGACAGAATTAATATTGTCAAAATGGCCATAGTACAAAAAGCACTGTAAAGATTCAATGCAATCCCCATCATAATAGCAATGACATTCTTCACAGAACTAGAAGAAAATGTCCTAAAATTCATTTGGAAGAATAAGAAACCCAAAATTGCGAAAGTAATCCTGAGTAAGAAGAGTGATTCTAAAGGCATTACAATACCAGGCTATATTATACTACAGAGCTATATTAAGCAAGCAAACAAACAAAAATCCAGCATTATTTTGACACCAAAACAAACACAAAGACCAATGGATTAGAATAGAAGTCAGAGACAAATCCACTTGAAAAGTCATTTGATACTCAATAAAGGTGCTCAAATCATACTTTGTAGAAAAAGCCTTTTTAATAAATGGCACTGGGAAAAATGGAAAATCATACATAGAAGAATAGAACTAGATCACTGTCACCACATACAAAACCAGCTCAAAGTGGATCAAGGATCTAGGATTTAGACCAGAAGCATTGCAACTGCTGGATGGAAACAAATGCTCTACACTCCAGTACACTGGCGCACACACCAACATCATTAACCCGAAATAAAACCAAGAATCAGTAAGTGGGGCAGTATCAAATTAAAAACCTTCCACACAGCAAAGGAAACAATTAAGAGCATAAAGAGAGAGCCTATGGGATGGGAGAAAACATTTGCCAGTTATTTCTCCAATAAGGGACTAATATCCAGAGTATAAAAAGAACTCAAAAAGCTTAACACCAAAAAAAAAAACTCCAAATACCCAATTAATAAATGGGAAAAAGAACTGTACAGATACTTTTCAAAAGAAGAAATACAAATGGCCAACTACTACATGAAAACATGTTTGATATCTCTAGCAATCAGGGAAATGCAAATCAAAACTCATTGATATTTTTATCTCATCCCAATCTGAATATAAATAATAACCAATGTTGATGAGGATGTGGGGGAAAGGTACACTCATATATTGTTGATGGGACTGCAAATTGGTATAACCACAATGGAACAACCACAACTAGAAATGGAACCATCATATGATCCAGTGTTCCCACTGCTTGGTATTTATCCAAAAGCACAAAAATCATCATACCAAAGTGACACAGGCACATCAGTGCTTACAGCAATGCAATTCACAATAACCAAATTATGAAACCAGCCCAGATGCCTATCAACAGATGAATGGATAGAGAAAATGTGGTATACATACACAATGGAATATTCCTCAGTGTTATGGTTCAAATATGAGGTGTCCCCCAAAACATGTGAGTGAAATAATGCAAGAAGGCTTAGAGGAGAAGTGGTTGGGTTATGAGATCCTTAACACAATCTGTGAGTTAATCCTCTGATAGGGTAACTGAAGACAGGTAGGGAAGAGGTATGTCATTGGAGATTTGTCTATTCTTTTTTTCTTTTTTTAGAGAGAGAGTGAGGACAGGGAGAAAGAAAGAACCAACGTTATTATGTGGCTCTTGGTTTTCGGACACAGTTGTGTATGTGGTGCTGGGATGCAAATCTGGGTCCTCACGCATGCCAGGCAAGCTCTCTACCCACTGAGCCACTTCTCCAGCCTGGGGGTGTGTCTTTGGGATATACATATTTTGTATCTGGACTCTCTCTGTTCCCTGACCATCATGTGAGTTACTTCCGTCTTACACACTCCTTCTCCATGATGTTCTGCCTCACCTTGAGCCCCAAGGTATGATCTTCTATGGACTAAGCTCTTTAAAATCATGAGCACCCAAATAAATTTTTCCTCCTAAAATTGTTCTTGTCAGCTCTTTTGATCACAGCAGTGAAAAAGCTGAATAAAACACTCAGCCATTAAAAAAAATGAAATTATGGCCTTTGCTGGCAAATGGATGCAACTGGAGAACATCATGCTAAGTTAAATAAGCAGTCTCAGAAAGTCAAGGGCCAAATGTTTTCGCTCATATGTGAAAGCCAGACCAAAATAAAAGGAAAAAAGGAAAAGTGGGGGGATCCCATTGAAATAGAAGGGAGATCAGTAGAAAACAGGAAGGGGATTGAAGGGGAGGGAGGAGGGTTGGGAAAAGGAAGGAAGATGAAATGGAATTGATGGAACTATGCTAAGTACATGTATGAATATACCACAAAGAATTTCATATATATATATATATATATATATATATGTGGTAGCACACTAATTTAAAAAACTATAAATAAACAGAAGGAAGGGCAGTAGAGGAATGGGAACAGGGAGAAGGAGGAGGGGAGGAACAAGAGAAATCCTGGGGACTGAACTGGAACACATTATATTTCATACTTGTATGCTTATGTTAAAAACGAAACCTAATATTATGTATAACTATAATGCTCTAATAAGAATGCAACTCCTAAAAACATAAATTAAGATCTCTAAATGGATTAGAAAATACCCTAAAATCAAAACTAAACAAAATAAATGTTTGATTTTAAGGAAAATTCAACAAAGTATGTCATCAAGATTATTAAAGAAAAGCCACTGGTATAAATTTTAAATTATCTGCAATAATATTCTTTATGGAGCTACAATAACAAATGCAAAATTAAAAAAAAAAAAAGCTGAGAAAGACATAGTGAGGCTTGTGGGGCAATGGAATCCTTTAGGACGAGATGTGAGTAAAACAGGGCTCCGGCAGGGAAAGTGAACATGGGAAGCCTGTGGATTCTTGCCTCTGCTACAGGTGGGTCTACTGCTGTTCTCTGCTCCCCCTAACTTCTCGCCACAGACTTTCCTCTTGTTCTCTGCCTGTGCCGGGTCACCAGCAGCACCTAAAGTCACAGAACTCTCTCAGGCCTTCACCCATAACATCAATGAAGTTTTTAGTTATTCATTTTGTTCCTTTATTATTTTAGTTCAATTTACTTGTTATGATTTTAGTTTTTTTGAATGGAGCTGTTTCATCCTTACTTTCTTTATGTTTATTTAACTGTGGAATCTCTTTTTATATCAATTACCTGTTTTATGTCATTTTTAATTTTTAATTAGCATTCTCAGAGCTGATAATGTACATGGTTTTCCTCTATTTCTGAAATGTATATGTCCATATTATCTCAAAATGAATTAATCATCTATAATTTTTTTCTTTTGGTGGTATAATTTTTGCTTTGGGCCATGCTGTTTGGTTTAATTTTTTTTTTTAAATCTCACACTTATTTAATAAGAATAGCTCACTATATCTTTTCCCCAAGATATTTAATTGATTAAGTAAGAAGATGGGAGGTTTTTAACTTATGTACAATTTTTAAAACTTTGCAAATTAACATTCTTGTTCATACTTGTGTTTTATAAAATATAATCGACATTTTAAAGATTAAATAACAGACTCAGAGAGTAAGTACAGTGTATGTTTTACTAATTTTATCATTCATTTTTCTCCATTTTCATCTATCTTTCTAGGTCTTTTGCACAAAATTCCCAGCAATGTAGCACCTAATGGTCCTGAGCAAAATCGTGTCAACTATCATCTCCCAGTGACCAATGTGGCAGCTAAAAGGCTGGGCATGCTAATGTTCTTTGTAATGACTTTTCAGTCTTCTTAGAAAATTGAACTCCAAGATTTATCTGTTCTCAAGGTCACTGACTTTGCCCTCAACTTTTAAAACATCACTGCAAAAATATTGTTTGAAAAAAATTTTAATGCTCTTTACTACATATTGATGGCACTGATATATTTGTGGAAATGAGAGATCATGATTAAAACTAATGACATGATTTAAATGAATATATATATATATATGAATAAAAATCTGTATTTGTATACACACACACACACATAGAAGTACGAACTCTGATTTTGCTACCATTGATTCCTCAGTGCACAATGCAACGTTTGGCGCATAGTTGGTACAAGATAAATATTTATTAATTGATCTCTCCCTCCTTCTGTCCTTCTCCCTCCGCTATTCTCCCCCCAGCCCCTTGCTCTTTCTGTTATTCATTGTGGCTTGCAGAGGAAATAAACAGATGCTATTTTGAGGCTCTGCAATACAAGTTTCAAGAATGACCAAAATAAGCTGATGAAATAAATTCTTGTGATGACTATAAATTCACATGCAGTCATAAGATGTAAGACAGGGAAGAAATAATATACAGACCCTCAATGGCAAACTATTCCAGAGTATAGTAGAATGTCACGAACAACATATTGACCCCAACACGGAACAATCCAGGGAACAAGGATCCTCCTGTTGTTCTCTTATAATAAGTCACACTCATTTCTCATCCATCTCCAACCCATCTGAACCCTGAACTACCATTAATTTGCTTATGTCAAATTTATTTATGTCAATTTGTTTATGTCAAATTGATGTTTGTTTCTCTTTAAAATTTTGGTAGTGTCAGTGAAACTTTCAAGGCCTGGAGATTTCTCTCTCTCTCTTTTTTTTTTGTAGGTCTTAAATTTGTATAATTGCATTAATAGATACGGGACATTTTCAGTTATCTCGCTCTTTTGGGGTGAGATGTGGTAGTGTGTATATCTTCAGGAATGACGTGTTTATGTTGTCCAATTTATATGTACCGAATTACTTGCTGTCCCTGATCATCACTTTGAAGTTTCCAGAGTCTGTAGCTACATTCCCAGTTATGTTCCTGATGTAGGTGATTTGTGTCTTATCTTTTCTTTATTAATCTTTACAGTGGTATACCAATGTTACTGATGTTTTCAAGAAATGAAAACATTATTTTATTGTGATTTATTGATTTTTCCCTGTCATCTTGTTTTTAATTTTATTGATTTTTTAAATTTATTATTTCTTTCACTTTCCTTGCTTACATTTATCTAGTTCTCTTTCTAGGTTTTTCAGGTGGAAACTTAGATCATTGGTTTGAGACTTTTTCTCTTTTCTAATGTATGTATTTACCACTCAGAATTTCCCTCCCTGCATTCCTTTAGCTGGATCTATAACTTTAAGATGTCATATTTTCATTTTCTTTCAGAACAGTATATTTCTTCCCTCCCTAGGGACTTACTCTTTGACTCATGAATTATTTAGTAGTGTAGTTAGTGTAGGAATATTTGAGATTTTCCTATTATATTTGTTATTGATTTATTTTAAAAATAATTTAAATTAACATAAAATTACATAGATTACTGGGACACAGTGTGATATTTTGAGCCGTGTATACAATGTGTAATGATCAAATCAAGATAATTGTCATATCCTTATTTGTCATTTATTTATATCCAGAACATTGAAGTATCCTTTCTTCTAGCTACTTGGAAATACACAATAAATTGTTGTTAACTATAGCAATCCTACTATGCTATAGAATAGCATATTATTCCTCCTAACTAAATGTATTTTTGCACGTTAGTCTCCCTACCCCCTAACTTTCCAGCCACTGATAACCACTCTAATCTCAACTTCTAAGATCAAATTATTTAGCTCCCATCTATTAATGATTTCTAATTTGATAATGTTGTGGTTTAAAAACACAGTCTATATGATTTCAATTTTGAAAAAAAAAGCTGAAGTTAGCTTTATGGCCCAGGAGACAGTCTTAGCCAATGGAATCTTGGAAAAATGTTTTTTCAGTGATGTGTTCTATAAGCATCAATTAGGTTCTGTGATTAGTGGTGTTGCTGAGTTTTTCCATATTGGTCTGTTGTCTAAGTTCTATCGGTTATTGAGAGAGGGTTGTTGAAGTCTTCAACTACAATTGTGAATTTGTTTCTTTTTTAATTCAGTCAGTTTTTGCCACACATACTTTGAAATTCTGTTTTATGATTCATATGCATTTAGGATTGCTCTGTGTTCTTGGTGAACTAACACTTTTGTCTCTATATAATGTCCATATCTCTGGTAATTTTTTCTGCTCTGAAATCTACTTTGCTATTAATGTAGCTACTCCTGTTTCAGTTAATGTTTTTATACTTTTCTCCTTATACTGCCATTCAACATTGTCATATTTGAAGTGATTTTTTTGACATCAACAACATATAGTCAAGTCACATTTGTATGTGTGTGTGTGTGTGTGTGTGAATGACTGGCATGGATCACTCCACCAATGTATGTCTTTTAATTGTCTCATTTAAAATATTTACATTCAAACCATATCTTACAGTTTAAGTCAGCTTGCTCATTTTTATCTGCCTTTCATTTTTCTGTTTTCTTTTTCCTGTCAGTAATTTGAACATCCTTTAGAATTCCATTTTTTGTGTTTCTAAAGTGCTTTCCATTGTGTCTCTTTGGATAGCTCTTTTAGTGGCTGCTTGAGGTATGTATACATAACTTATTACAGTTTGATGTCTATTAAAAGTAAAATTCTTCAGATTAATTAAATGTAACAGAGTTTATTTGAGCAAGGAAAAACAGAATGAAACAAAGTAAAACAAAGTAATCCAGGAATCAGGCAGCTCCCAGAATGAAAGCAGGTTCTAACATTTATAATCAGCAATGTGATCTCACTGCATTTATAGAAAGCAGAAGTGAGGCGTAGTCAACAACTTAATTGGTACCAGCATAATTATTTAACTGGATACAGAGTCTCCTGCACTTAATTAAGGCTCAGCTACTGTAATTAAATTCCATATTGGTTTGGTATGTTGGTGTTTATGTTAAGTGCCTAGTTCAAGTCAACAACCTCTGATAATTTTATTTAACAATTAATTCATTATACCCGTGTGCAGGTTAATTTGACATGTCAGACAGATATTGACTGACTCAAGGAGGTACAAATCTGGGCAGGCATACTTTCAGGGTGTGTCTGTGAAGGTGTGTCCAGGGTAGATTAGCACTTGATTACAAAGTGCTGCTGAGTGGAGCAGGTGAGGGGAATACCTGCCCTCAATCTGGGTGCCCCCACCCAATTGGCTGGGGGCAATTGGCTGGGGGCCTGGAGAAGACAAATACAGGAGAGCAAGTGCTGTCCCTCACTCGAGAACTGGTATTGAGCTGGCTCCTGTTGCAGACGTCAGGATTTCAGGTTTGCTGGGTTTTGGACACCAGGGATTACTTCAGCTGCCCTCTCACTCTGTACTTGACTTTCAACCTTAAACAGAGAGCCACACCTTTAGATTCCCTGCTTCTGAGGCCACAGACCTGGATAGAGCCACCAGGATCTTTAGCCTGATGATATCCTGTCCAGGGACTTCTCAGATGCCATAATCATGAGTCAGTTTCCCTAGTAAATCTCTTTAGATATTTCTCCATATGCATCCTTTTGATTTATGTCTCTGTGGAAAATCTGATTAATACAGCCATTCTGGTGAAATGCAAAATTTACCTTTCAGTCCCCTTTAACCTTGACAATGCATAATGTTATTATATATTTTCTCTACCTACATTTAGAACCACATCAGGAAGTGATATAATTTGTTTAAACCATCAGTCACGATTTTGAAGGAAAGTCTTTTATATTTACTACATTTTGATATTCTTTCTTAATGATCTTCCAAATTTTCCTCTTTGTAAAATCCTTTCTATTTAGAGAATATCTTTTTTTTAAAGACAATCAATTTTATTTAGTTTTTCATGTGGCCTTCATTGCTTTGAGACTTCGTTGTGTATATGGTGTTGGGGTTTGAACCCGAGTATTTGCGCATGCCAGGCAAGAGCCGAAAACAGAGCCACCACTCCAGCCCCAGAGAACATTTTTTAAAAATTTCTTTTAGGCAGCAAATATTTTCAGTTTTTGATCATTTAAGAATTTCTTAATTTCTGAAAGATTTTTGATGGATCTAAAATTCTGGGTTAAAAACTTTCTTTTCTTTCAGCACCTGAAAATGGTTTGCCATTTTCTTCTCGTCTCCGAGAGTTTCTGATAAGAAATCTGCCATCAATCAAGTTGTTTTCTTCAGAAGTAAGTTCTCACAGGCATAGAGGTGTAGCTCAGCAGCTGACCACTTGTGGCGGGGTGGGAGGGTGTCAATCCCCAGCACATAAAAACATAGAAGTCCTCACTTTTTTTCTTGCTGCATTAAGAGTTTCTTTCCCTTCTGTTTAGTTTTTCAGAAGTATCACTGTGTGTCCTCGTGTGGATTTGTTGGCCTTGATATATGAGCTTCATTAAGTTTCTTCAGTCTGTAGATTATGGCTTTTGCCATATCTGAGAAACTTTAAACCAATAGTTCAAGTACTTTTTCAGTTTTATATTCGTTTTATCTCCTTGAACTCTGATGATGTGAATGCTAACGTTTATTATTATGGTACCAGAGGACTAGCAAGCTGTGCTAATTTGTTTTGTAATGCTTTTCTGTTATTTAGATTGGGTGATATTCCCCCCCCCTTTTTTTTCAGTGCTGGGCATTGAAAGCAAGGATGCCGTATGACTGTGATGCATCCTCAGCTCTTATTTATTTATTTTGTCTTAGGGCTCACTTTTTGCCCAGGCTAGTCTCAAACCTGTGATCTTCCTGACTCGGCCTCCTGAGTTGCTGGGATTACAAGCATGTGCCACCATGCCCAGCTCTACTGTTCTGTCAAGTTCACCAATTTTTCATGTGTCCTTCAATTTGATATTAAGCACATCCACTGAATTTTATAATATTTTGTGTACTGTGTTTAAGTTTTAAATTTTTTATTTGATCCTTCTTAATATCCTCTACTTCCTTGATTCTAATTTATTTTTGTTCAAGAATGTTAATTGCTCATTGAGGTATTTTTATGACAGTTGATAATTCTAATCTCTGTCATCTTGATCTTGGATTTCATTAATGTTCTTTCTATTTGATTTGAGATCTTGGTTCATGGCATGATGAATGATTTACAATTGAAAATGGAGCATTTGGGAAATTGTGAGGCTTGGAACTTTAAGCTTTTGAGTTTGGCTTGCTTCCACTGTCCCTGCTCCGATGAATGGAGAAAGGGGCGCTGCCTCCTATGCCACTTGAGTGGGGGAGCCCTAGTTTCCCACGTGGTCTCCATTGACACCTAAAGGTCATGGGTAGGAGTTATGGTTCTCCACTGAAACCTTCCTGACTGGTACTGATGGGAGTGCCTTGTCACTGCTCCTATATAACTTCTATTGATAACACTTTACTAGGGACAGGCATAAAAATAGGTTCACCACATGCTCTCTGCAGATGCTATAAAAGTGGGAAGGACCTTTGTTAAGCTTGATGAATACTCTGGATAGCTGGGTATAGTGGCACATGCCTATAATCTCAGCGACTCAGGAGGCTGAGGCAGGAGGGTTGCAAGTTCAAGGACAGCCTCAGCAACTTAGGGTCTTGCCAAGTTGCTTACGGCCTCACTATCTGAAAAAGTAAAAAGGGCTGGGGATGTAGCTCAGTAAAAGTGCCTCTGGGTTCAATCCCCAGTACCACCAGGGGAAAAACAAAACAAAACAAAAAAACAAAGCATTCTGGCTCCCTCCTTAACCTTTTATGTCACCACCCCTGTGATAATGTTGACCTCCCTAGAGCCTGACCAGGGCGTAAACCCAGGCTCTCCATTCAGCTGTTGACATGAATAGGCGCAGAGCCATAGTTTTTCTGTGCTATTTGGTTGGAGTTGAGTGGTTATTGCAGAAACGCAAAGTTTTTCCAGGCTTCCTATTCCCTGGTCCTTTGGCTTAATAGAATAGCTTTTGTTGGTGATTTTTCCCTGCTGTCATTCCATTCCTCTCCAACCAGTTCACCTCCTGCGTCTTCTTCTCTCCTCCATTTCCCTCCCTTCACATCCTGCTCCTCTTTCCCTTCCTCCTAGAGAAGGTGGGAATGTTTGCAGCTGCTGTTGCCGGACCTCAGACTGCAGGTTCCTTGGCCTTTGGACTGGGGGACTTGCCCCAGCAGCTCTCTGGGGGCCCTCAGGTCTTTGGTTTTGGATTGGAGATGCTTCATAGCTCTCCTTTGTTCTGAGGCTACCAGTTTCTTTGACACAGCTGTTCTACTGCCTTCCTGGCTGTCCAGCTTGCAGATGGCCATTATGGACCTTCTCAGCCTCTGGTTGTGTGAACCCTCTCTTTTATGCGTTTATGCCATTGGTTCTGCTTCTTTGGAAAACACTACTAATACACAACTGTTTTATATATAATGTTCAGGGGTTTTGTACGTAGCAGTAGAAGTGGAAAAGCAAATCTATTTCATCTTCTTGAAGATGTAATTCTTTGAGTTTTGGTTTTTCTTAATTTAAAAAAATACATTTTCTTTTCCTCATGTTTATCTTATCAAAATTAAGTCCTTAAAAATATACCAACTCTGTAGACTGAAAAAGAGCAATGCAGTGAACTTTCTTGAATACATATTACGGTAGATAATTGAGTATATAGAATTCTTTAATGAGCAAAGCCTGTGCACACCCTACCTTCTTACGCAAGTCCAGAAAAACAAAACACAGAAAAGAAAGATTGTCATCCTGTTATTCCTTGGTTCATGTAAGAGAGTGTGTATTTAGATTTGGTCTTTGGCAGTTCCTTCTTCTCAAACCTTCCTTTTCTACTTTAACTACTGCGGAAATACAGTGATTAGAATTGCATAACTGTTATTTGACAAACTTTGTCACAGTAGTACCTAAATTAAGAATGTATAAATCTGTTTTACTACTCCAAGCTGCAACCCATTTATCCACATGTGTGGGGAAAACATTTGGAACATACAGCAATATACTTTGTTATCATGTGTTTGGGATTCTTGATATGATGACAAAAAAAAAATTCCTCTGGAATCCTTATCCCAAAATTCAGTTGTTTTCTTGTGTTCTTGCACATTTTCACTTTCTAAATATTTAAAAGCAAACCTGGTATTTAATTCTATCTCTGGTACTTTCCAAAAGTTTCACATTGGCCAAGTTGGTGTCCTTTGGTCAGTTGCTTCTCCATGGGTACAATGGGCCAGTGAAACTGACCTCACTGAATTAAGGTTGCATGAAATGATGCATTCTTCAAATATATTTTTAATTTTTTAAACACACATTGATTGCATAGATTAATGGGATTCAGTGTGGTATTTCCATGCACACATATAGCCTTGCATTGATCATATTCAATCACATTTCTTGCGCCTTTGCCCCCACCCCATGCATCTTTAAATCCTTAGCACCTCCATTTTCAGGTCAACTGTTTTCAGTTTCCACATATGAGAGAGAACATGCAGTACTTGCATTTATGGTCTGATTTATTTAACATAATGTCCTCACTTCCATTCATTTTGCTGCAAGTGACAGGATTCCATCTTTTTGTGGTTGAATAATACTCGTGTGTGTAC